>PITA01005471.1:0-110400 GCA_004023965.1 Spilogale gracilis | reverse complement strand
TGGATAAAGAAGATGTGGTACATATATACAATGGAGTACTATGCCTCCGTCAGAAAGGATGAATACCCAACTTTTGTAGCAACATGGACTGGACTGGAAGAGATTATGCTGAGTGAAATAAGCCAAGAAGAGAAAGTCAAGTATCGCATGGTTTCACTTACTTGCGGTGCATGAGGGATAAACTGGAGGACAGTGGGAGAAGGAAAGTAAATGGGAACTAGGGTAATTTAGGGAGGGAAATGAAACAACAGAGACTTTTGGACACAGAAACAAACTGAGGGACTTGGAGGGAGGGGGGTGGAGGGATGGGAGAGCCTGGTGGTGGGACACCTAAAGCGTGGAGCACTGGGTGTGGGGAATGGGAAATAAATCTTGGAACACTGGAAAAAAAAATTTAGTAACAGTAAAAATAAATAAATAAATAAAAGCTTTAAAAATAAATAAATAAAATAAAATAAAATAAAATAATGTTTCTAAAAGCAGCCCAGAATTTGTTTAACAGATTGTTGATGATCTTCACATTTTAACCTCTGTTAGCCTTTGTTATAAAACATCCTACTATCAAAGCACATTCTATTTTCTTTGATGAATCCTGCAATTCAATCAAACTTTATTGTTATGTGCAATTTAATTAGAAATTAATCAAATATATACATATACACTGACCATTAGAGTTTGTCATTAATAAAAAAATTACTAGCATTATCATATTGAGCTGAAATAATTCCTACTGTAAAAAAAATAAAGCATTTAGTCAGTTTTTGTTATTTTTTAAAGGCAAATACACAGTTTTCATTGATCATTATTTTTTCTTTAAATTGATGAGGAAAAACTGTGGCCAAATCAGCAAAGGAATTCCAGGCCCTATAACAAAGCCCTTCCTGGTTCTTCCTTGCCCTGTTTCCCTGCACGCACCAAAGGTACCAAGTATGGGGAAGTAGAAGGGTATCAATTACCCTCCCAATTATGCTCAGGGATCAGACCTTTGGAGAATAGTCTCCTCTGAACCTGCAGATCGGTGTTAAATAAACAACCGATCCTCCAAAGTCTCCAAATGCCTCTTGGTTCTTCTGTCAGGATCCAGTCCTGGTTCTGCAACAAAATAGCACCTTTCTATTAACTTCCCAGACTCTACCAGTGCTGAAATTAGGACAAAGCACCATGGAATGTGCTAGTCATTGGTCATATGTTAAAATTTTATTATTTTCCCAGGAATACTAATAAATTATTATTATCCTACTTCTGCTCCCTTTGGATTTCTGGGGGGTTAAAATATATGTAACATTAGCCAATATTTCTGTATGTATTTATGTTTAATATATAGGATTTTATGAGAAGAATATGAAAGAAACTATTCAAAACTATTTATTTCTATTAAGGTTGTGATTAGCTATGAAGAGATGGAAGAATGGTCAAAAAGATGACAAAACAATCTCAAACAGTGTTACAAAATGGAATATTGCAGTACTAAAAATAATACGATGATGCTGGCATGGTATTGGAAATCCTTGTGTAATTTTTGAAAATTAAAATGTACATTTTATAACTTTTAAAAAAATTTTATTTATTGTCAGGGAGAGAGAGAGCATGGGCAGGAGGAACTGTAGGCAGAAGGAGAAGCAGGCTTGCCACTGAGCAAAGAATCCACTGTGGGGCTCTATCCTAGGAGGCTGGGATCATGACCTGAGCAGAAACCAGGCACTTAACAGGTGGAGCCACCCAGGTGTCCCTAAAATATACATTTTTTAAAAGTTTTTGATTTATAGAAAAATGGAGAGGACAGTACAGACTGTCCCATTTACAGTTTACCCTATTATTGACAACATATATTTATGACACATTTTTATAATTAATGAACCCATAGTAATATATTATCATTAATGAGTCACCCATACTTATTTCCTTAGGTTTTACAATATTTATTTATTTATTGTGCTCCAGGATCTCACCCTGAAGATTGCTTTCCATTTAGCAATCATACTCTCTTAGGCTTTTGTTTGTTAAAACAGTTTCCAGTTTTTTTTTGTTTCTGATGATCTGGACAATTTTGTGGAATACTGATACGATTTTTGCCCCTCAACTGGGATTTTTGACATTTTGACTAATTAGGAGAGGGTTATAGGTTCTTGGTAGGAAAACTAGAGATAAAGTACTAGAGATAAAGGCTACCAACTACCAATATAACATATTGCTGATGAAATCTTGACCTCTGTCTCTGGGTTGAGTTGAAATGTTTGTCAGGTTTTTTCACTTAAGAGTTACTCTTCCCTCATCCCCTTTACACACTTCATACTGTACGCTTTGGAAAAAGTCACTATGTACAGCTTATATTTAAGGACTGGGGAGCTGTGCTCCAATTCCTTATGGGTGAAGAATCTACATAGATTATTTGGAATACTTGTGCATGGGACATTTGTCTTTTAAAACTCATTTTTTAAAAAGATTTTATTTATTTATTTGACAAGAGAAACACAGCGAGAGGGGGAACACAAGCAGGGGGAGTGAGAGAGGGAGAAGCAGGCTTCCCACCGAGCAGGGAGCCGAATATGGGGCTGAATCCCGGGTCTCTGGGATCATGACCTGAGCCGAAGGCAGTTGCTCAACCAACTGAGCCACCCAGGCACCCCAAAACTCATTTGTTTATTTACTAGTTCATTTATATTAATATGGATTCATGGATATTTATTTTATAAGTTGGGTGAAAATATTATACTATTTTATTTATTCTTTTGTTCAAATTGTTTTTAGTGTTGGTTATTAGGAGCTCCTCTATCCACTCCTGTATCTCTTATACATATTACCATCATTGTGTTTTTGTTTTTTCTTTTTTTAAAAAAGCAATTTCTTACTTTCTAACACTACAAGATACTGCAGGATTATCTTGTCTAGTTCTTATCCCAGCCATACTAGCAGCTACTTTTCTAAGGAGCCCTGGTTCCTCTTTTTTTTTTTTTTTTTTAAAGAGTTTATTTATTCATTTGACAGAGAGAGATCACAAGTAGGCAGAGAGGCAGGCAGAAAGAGAGGAAGAAGCAGGCTCCCTGATGAGCAGAGAGCCCAATGCAGGCCTTGAAACCAAGACCCTGAGATCATGACCTGAGCCGAAGGCAGACTCTTTAACCCACTGAGCCACCCAGGCGCCCACTGGTTCCTCTTATTAGAGAATGGTATCAGGCACTGGTGTGCTCATTTTGACTGAAATGACAAGCATTTGGCTTACAGAGCAAGGAAATATATGTATACAAACTGACCGCAAACAACCCTTCCAGTACCCATAATTATCAAATTATTAACTTACATTCCTGTGGGAAACTGCTAGAACACAATGCTTATGTACAATTTATTTTGTCTTTAGTTTTATATTCTCCACTTATATATTAACTTTCCATCCTATGCCTTGATATACTGATTTTTAATCTCAGGAGGCTTTTTTGCTCAATTCTTTTGAAGTTTCTACAGACACAAACATGTCATTTGCAACCGCAAATGGTTAATTTTCCTTCGCAACCTGTAAATCTGTAGTTTGTTTTCTGTTTCTATCCGTTAGGACTTACAGTATGATATTGAAGAGGAGTAGTGAGAGAACACATCCTTGCTTTGTTCCCAATATTTAGGAAAAGTATCTATTTTTTCACTATTATGTGTGACATTAACTATAGGTTTTTTGTAGATGTTTATATAGTTGAGGAACTTCTGCTTTACTCTTAACAGCTTAGAGTTTTGATCATAAATAGGTTTGAAGTTTGTCAAGTCCTTTTTCTGAAACTATTGCTCCTATAATAATATTTTTCTTCTTCAGCCTGTTGTATGATTATTAGTTTTCAAATATTAAGTCAGTTTTATATATCTGGGATGTATCCATTTGGTCATAGTATATAACAATACATATACATTGTTGGATTCAATTTATTACTATTTTATTAAAGATGTTTGAGTCTGTATTTCTGCAAGATATTGTCTTATAGTTTTCTTATGATCTCCTAATCCAGGTTTGGTATTTTTCTTGTAGAATATTTCTATATTTTGGAAGAATTTGTAAAGAATTAGTATCATTTATTTCTTATTTTTGGGTGGAATTCATCAATGAAACCATTTGGTTTTGGTGCTTTCTTTTATGGACATTTACTATTGATTCAGTCCTATGAATGGATACTGTTATAGTCATATTTTCTATATCTTTTTAGTTTTTCTTGCGACTTTCTCTCTACACCCATGTATTATTTGAACTTATTGTTTGAACTCTGCTTTTCTCTGTGTCTCCATTACTACTTTACTGAGAAGGAGGTATTCAACCTAGTAGTGTGGCCTTTAATTTAGCCTCTCTCACTTTGCAAATGCTTAACTTTGTCAAGTTAATAAGCTTTCTTTCTTCACAGAAAAAAAGACTTTATTCATCTCACAGTGTAAATTAATCCAAAAATAATATGTATGCAAAAGTATTCTATATCTCAGAAAGTATCATTTCCATGAAAATTCATCACCGTGGCTTTATGCATTAAGCAGCTATTTTATTTCTGTGATTTCATTAATAATTTTGATTTTAATCAAATATCATTAAAATCAATATTATTGGGGCACCTGGGTGGCTCAGTTGGTTAAGCGACTGCCTTTAGCTCATGTCATGATCCTGGAGTCCCAGGATCAAGCCCTGCATCAGGCTCCCTGCTCTGCAGGAAGCCTGCATCTCTCTCTCACTCTCCCTGCTTGTGTTTCCTCTCTAGCTGTGTTTCTGTCTGTCAAATAAATACAATCCTTAAAAAAATAAAAAAATAAAAAATAAAATTAGGATTATTTCAGGGAAGCAAGATGGTGGAGGAGAAGGAGACCTAGATAACATTGGATCCCAGGAGTTCAACTAGATGGTTATCAAACCAATCTGAACACCTACAGACTCAACAGGAGATCGAAGAGAAGGGTGGCATAGGAACATAAAAGTGACCACCTTCTGAAAGGTGCGCAACCCATAAGAAAGGCAATTCTGCAACTTGTGCGCAACCTGCAGGATCATGGGATCTCAGTCCTTCCTGTGTGGGTGTGCACTACAGAGATTCTCTGGGCAGAGACAAGATCTCACAATAGAAATTTGACACAGTTTCCGTGGCATGAGAGCAAAGCGACAAGCAGGGGCTTTGGGCATCATTCTGACTAGCAGCTGTGGGTGCGTGCTCCCTAGGACAAGTGGCAAGATAAAGTGTATAATACAGAGAGAGTCTGTGTGCACGCAACATTCAGAGGGAAGTGAGCTGAGGCCTCTCTCTGAGACAGAGGTCTGGGTGCAGACATCTTGCTCTGGCCTGACTTTCTGAAAAGCTGCAAAAAGCCACAAAATATGAACCCTCCAGAGAACAAAAGCCTGAAAACCTGGTTGCCATGGAGCCCAGCCCTAGGAAAGGGGCAGAGAGACTCAGCTCAGGTAACAATGACTGAAAACAGCTCAGCAGGCCCCTCCCCCAGAAGACAAGCCAGAAGAACAAGAGGACAACACCAAAGGATCTCCATAAAACTAGAAAATCCCAACATCAGGGAAAAAGCAATATATTAAGCTCCTGGTACTACCCCAAAAGCTGTATGCATTATAGATACAGCTCTTCACTTTATTTTCTTTTTAACTTTTTCCTATTTTTGTTTTTTAAATTTTAAATTTAAATTTAAAATTCATTCTCACAGTTTTGTTCTTTTATTTTTTAACCGACTTATTATTACAACATAATACTTAATACAGCACTCCATAATAGCTTTTTACCTTGAACATTTTTCAAACACATGCCTGTGTTTTTTGCTGTTGTTATTGTTGCTTCGTTTATTTGTTTTTTTTTCTTTTTTCTCTTTTTGCTTTATTCTTTTTTCTTTTAAATATACATATAGTTAAAAGCTTCAAGGTAATCCTTCATTCCTATTCAATACTACTGCTATATATAAACCAGTTTTAATCTTCCTATATCTCTAGAAAGTGGACTCCTCTAACAATAATAACAAGACACATGCAGGAGGATCAAAAATACTTTCCTTGCCCACAACAAAGGTTCACACTCACCTTCCCATCCTATTCTTCTGTCAGTGTTTCTGTGTAATTGTTTTTGCCTTTGTAATATATGAATACTGGTCTTGGGGGCCATTTGGGTTAGGTTTAGTTTTGTGATCTCTTCAATTTTCTCTTGCTTTTGATGATCTTTTTCTTTACTCTGCTATGGTTATGTACCATATAAATTCTACCGTTGAGGCCCATTTTGGTGGGGTTCTTTCTTGCTTCTTTTCTCTTTTTCTCTCTCTTTATTCTTTCTTTTTCCTTATCTGTGGTGACTTCTGATTGCTCTGAAACCTTCTACTCAGCAACTCACCTGGATAGTGGTTGATATATCCAGCTATACATCCCCTCAACCACCCTCGCCAAAATGACTCGGAGGAGGAACAACCAACAGAAGAAAAACCCAGAGACCACAACCCCTATCACAGAACTACTGGAAATGAACATAAACAATATGAGAGAATTGGAATTCAGGGTAGCAATCATCCAAGCAATGGCTAAGTTGGAAAAGAACATTAGTGGCAAGATGGAAGCTCTAAGGACAGAAGTGAAAGCCAAACTGGCAGAGGTTAAAAAGACTACTAATGAGAAGCAATCTAACTTAAATACACTAACAGCTAGGGTAGGTGAA
Source organism: Spilogale gracilis (assembly GCA_004023965.1). Classification (NCBI taxonomy): domain Eukaryota; kingdom Metazoa; phylum Chordata; class Mammalia; order Carnivora; family Mephitidae; genus Spilogale; species Spilogale gracilis. The sequence goes on along the minus strand of PITA01005471.1, from coordinate 103,744 downwards.
GCTGAAGATTGTATTAGTGATTTAGAAAACAGATGGATTGAGAAGGAGGAGCAAGAGAAGTCTTGGAACACACAGCTAAAATCCCATGAAAATAAAATTAAGGAAATGAATGATGCCATGAAACGCTCCAATACCAGAATTTTTGGAAACTACAAGGGAGTTGAGAGAGAGAGAAGCCTAGAAGATATAGTTGAACAAATTATGGACGAAAATTTCCCTAATCTGGGAAATGAAACAAGTGTTCATGTCCTAGAGGCAGAGAAGACACCCTCCAAGATCAATGAGGCTAGAAAAACCTCCAGGCACATAACGGTGAAATTCATGAATCATAAAACCGAAGAAAATGTCTTAAGGGCAGCTAGGGGAAAGCAATTTCTTATGTACAGAGGAAGGACCATCAAAATAACGTCAGACCTATCTACAGAAACCTGGCAAGTGAGAAAGGGCTGGCAAGACATATGCAAACAAGGATAATGTACCCAGCAAGATTGACTTTCAAAATGGAAGGGGAGATAAAGAGCTTGCAGGACTGGCAAGGTCTAAAAGATGATGCGACCACCAAGCCAGAACTACAAGAAATGTTAAGAGGGATTCTATAAAAGAGAAATGAACCGACGAGTGACACAGAACTGAAATTTACAGAGGTAATCTATAGAAACATGAACATCACAGGCAACATGATGTTAATAAAAACATATCTATCAATAATCACTCTCAATGTGAATGGCCTAAATGCTCCAATAAAAAGGCAGAGGGTTGCAGACTGGATAAAACAACAGGACCCACCCATATGCTGTTTACAAAAGACACATTTTGAATCTAAAGACACTTCCAGATTGAAAGTGAGGGATGGAGGACCATCTTTCATGACAGTGGACCTCAAAAGATAGCCGTGGTAGAGATTCTCATATAAGACAAATTAGATTTTAATCTAAAGACTATAGTCAGAGACATGGAAGGACACTACATCATTCTCAAAGGCTCTATACACCAAGAAGATCTAAAAATTGTAAATATATTATGCCCCCAACATGAGAGCAGCAAACTACATAAGCCAACTGTTAAGCAAAATAAAGAGTCATATTGATACAAACACATTAATTGTAGGTGATCTTAACACACCACTCTCAGCAATGGACAGATCATCTAAACAGAAAATCAACAAAGAAACAAGAGCCTTGAACGACACATTGGACCAGATGGATATCATAGATATATTCAGAACATTCCACCCTAAAACAGCAGAATACTCATTCTTCTCAAGTGCACATGGAACTTTCTCCAGAATAGACCACATACTAGGTCACAAATCAGGGCTCAACTGATACCAGAAGACTGAGATTATTCTCTGCATATTCTCTGCCCACAATGCCTTGAAACTGAAATGCAACTACAACAAAAGTTCAGAAGAAAATCAAATACTTGGAAGCTAAAGACTATCCTGCTCAAGAATCTTTGGATAAACCAGAAAATCAAAGAAGAACTGAAACACTTCATGGAAACCAATAAGAATAAAGACACATCAATCCAAAACCTATGGGATAAAGCAAAGGCAGTCCTAAGGGCGTAATACATAGCCATCCAAGCCTCACTCAAAAAAATTAAAGAATCCCAAATACACCAACTCTTATTACACCTTAAATAACTAAAAAATCAACAACAAATTAAACCAACCCCCCACATAAGATGGGATATAATTAAGATTAGAGTAGAGATCAATAAATTAGAAACTAGAGATACAGTAGAACACATCAACAAAACCTGAAGCTGGTTCTTTCAAAGGATTAATAAGATTGACAAACCATTGGCCAAACTAATCCAAAAGAAGAGGAGAAGACCCAAATTAATAAAATTATGAATGAAAGCAGAGAGATCATAACTAACACCAAGGAAATAGAAAAAATCATCAAAAATTACTATCAATAATTATATGCCAATAAGTTTAACAATGTAAAGGTTATGGATGCATTCTTGGGAACCTATAAATTTCCAAGACTGAAACAGAAAGAAATTGACAATCTGAATAGACTAATATCTAGTAATGAGATTGAAGCAGTGATCAAAAACCTCCCAAAAAACAAGAGCCCAGGACCTGACGGATTCCCTGGGGAATTCTACCAAACATTCAAAGAAAAAATAACACTTATTGTTCTGAAGCTCTTTCAAAAAATAGAAGCAGAAGGAAAACTTCCAGACTCTTTCTATGAAGCCAGCATTACTCTAATCCCCAAACCAGACAAAGACCCCATCAAAAAAGAGAACTTTAGACCAATACCTCTGATGAATATGGATGCCAAGATTCTTAAGAAGATCCTTGCTAATAGGATCCAACAGTACATTAAAAATATTATCCACCATGACCACATGGGATTTATCCCAGGGATGCATAGGTGGTTCAACACCAACAAGTCAATCATTATAGAACAAATCAATAAGAGAAGAAAGAAGATCCACATGGTACTCTTAATTGATGCAGAAAAGGCATTTGACAAAATACAACATTCATTCCTGATTAAAACTCTTCAAAGTATAGGTATAGAGGGAATGTTCCTCAACCTCATAAAATCTATCTATAAAAAATATCATTTTTCACAGTGAATATCATTCTTAACGGGGAAAAACTGATGGCCTTCCCACTGGGATCAGGAACAAGACAAGGATGACCACTCTCACTCTCACCACTATTGTTCAACATAAGTGTTAGAAGTCCTAGCAACAGCAATCAGACAACAGAAAGAATTAAAAGGTATCCAAATTGGAAAAGAAGAAGTCAAACTCTCTCTTTGCAGATGACATGATACTGTATATGGAAAACCCAAAAGAATCTACCCCCAAACTACTAGAACTCATATAACAATTCAGAAATGTGGCAGGATACAAAATCAATGTACAGAAATCAGTTTTGTTCTTTACACTAACAATGAAGATATTGAAAGGGAATACTCCTGAAAGAAATTGAAGAAGACACAAAAAGATGGAAGAGCATTCCATGCTCATGGATCAGAAGAATAAACATTGTTAAAATGTCTATGCTGCCCAGAGCAATCTATACTTTCAATGCCATCCTGATCAGAATTCCATCAACATTTTTCAAAACGGTGGAACCAGCAAAATTTGTATGGAACCAAAAAAGACCCTGAATTGCTAAGGAATTGTGAAGAAGAAAAACAAAGCTGGGGACATCATGTTACCTGATCAAGTTTTATTATAAAGCGGTGATCACCAAGTCAACATGGTACTGGCACAAAAGAAACAAATATACCAATGGAACAGAGTAGAGAGTCCAGTTATGGACCTGCAAAGCTATGGTCAAATCATCTTCGAAAAGCAGGAAAAAATATCCAGTGGAAAAAAGACAGTATCTTCAGTAAATGGTGCTGGGAAAACTGGGCAGCTACATATAGGAGAATGAACCTAGACCACTCTCTTATGCCACACACAAAGATAAACTCAAAATGGATGAAAGACCTCAATGTGAGACAGGAATCTATCAAAATCCTAGAGCAGAATATAGACAGAAACCTCTTTGACATTGGCCACAGCAACTTCTTTCAAGACACATCTCCAAAGGCAGAGGAGACAAAAGTAAAAATGAACTTTTGGGACTTCAACAAAATAAAAATCTTCTTCACAGCAAAGGAAACAATAAACAAAACAAAGAGGCAACCCACGGAATGGGAGAGGATATTTGCAAATGACAGTACAAAGGGCTGATATCCAAGATCAATAAAGAACTACTCAAACTCAACATCCAAAAAGAAGATGTTCACATCAAAAATGGGGCAGGAGACATGAAGAGGCACATCTCCATAGAAGACATACAAATGCCTAACAGACACATGAAAAAAATGTTCGCCATCACTAGCTATCAGGGAAATTCAGATCAAAACCAAACTGAGTTACCACCTTACACCAGTCAGAATGGCCAAAATTAACAAGACAGGAAACAAGTGTTGGAGAGGCTGTGGAAAAAGGTGAACCCTCTTACATTGTTGGTGGGAATGCAAGTTGTTTCAGCCACTTTGGAAAACAGTGTGGAGATTCCTTAAAAAATTAAAAATAGAGGGTGCCTGGGTGGCTCAATGGATTAAAGCCTCTGCCTTTGGCTCAGGTCATGATCTCAGGGTCCTGGGGTCGAGGCCCACATCAGGCTCTCTGCTCAGCAGGGAGCCTGCTTCCTCTTCTCTCTCTGCCTGCCTCTCTACCTACTTGTGATCTCTCTCTCTCTGTCAAATAAATAAATAAAATCTTAAAAAAAAAAAAAGAGCTACCATATGACTCTGCAATTGCACTACTGGGTATTTGCCCCAAAGATACAGATGTAGTGAAAAGAAGGGCCATATGTACCCCAATGTTCATTGCAGCAATGGCCACAATTGCCAAACTGTGGAAGGAGCCAAGGTGCCCTTCAACAGATGAATGGATAAAGAAGATGTGGCACATATATACAATGGAATACTACACCTCCATCAGAAAGGATGAATATCCAACTTTTGTAGCAACATGGACTGGACTGGAAGAGATTATGCTGAGTGAAATAAGCCAAGTAGAGAAAGTCAAGTTTCACATGGTTTCACTCACTTGCGGTGCATAAGGGGTAATATAGAGGACAGTAGGAGAAGGATAGGAAATGGGAAGTAGGGTAAATTGGGGAAAGAAATGAAACATAAGAGACTTTGGACTCAGAAACAAACTGAGGGTCTTGGAAAAGAGGTGGTGGGGAAATGGGTGAGCCTGGTGCTGGGCACTGAGGGCACGTATTGCATGGAGCACAGGGTGTGGGGCATAAACAATGAAACTTGGAACACTGAAAATAAATAAATTAACTAAAAAAATTAAAAAGGGAAAATATCAAGATTACTTCATTATTGAGCCTCTTAAGTCTTAATTGATTGCCTTGTTTCTTTATAATTATATTTGTTTTGTTCTCTCTCAATCTATTTCTTTTCAGCTCCCTCCATGCTTGTTCTACTTGTTTTTCTCTTTCCCTCCCTGATGGCCTTCCCTTTCTCTCTTCACATGTGCATGTGCGTGCACACACACACACACACACACACACTCAAAACATTTCTTTGCATGTCTTCTGTCAAAGTGAAAATGAAAGGTGATTTATAGATTCTTGTGAAGTGTCAATGAATATTTTACAATACAACATGAAGTTTAACAACAAAACTTTTCATTTAATAAAATGTTCTTTTTAAAAAGATGTACTATAGAAATGTTTTTTTCTGAAAGAGCCGTGAAATACAGTTTTTTATTACATTATCTTGAAATTGATATAAAAAATCATTCAAATCAAGCTTCCTTGATTTTATTATGTGTGAAAGTAATTTTCTTTTGAATCTTATTGTACCTTTGGACACCAAATTTGGGATTTATGAAGTATTTTGTGCCACAGGAAAATAAAATTTCTTTAACTTCTGTTAGATATGTTCTGTTTTTTGGGTATGCTTTGAATTTTAAAATATTTATTTTCACTGCAAGTAAGTGAAACCATGTGATACTTGACTTTCTCTACTTGGCTTATTTCACTCAGCATAATCTCTTCCAGTCCAGTCCATGTTACTACAATAGTTGGATATTCATCCTTTCTGATGGAGGTGTAGTTACTTGCGGTGCATAAGGGGTAATATAGAAGACAATAGGAGAAGGAAAGTAAATGGGAAGTAGGGTAATTCAGGGAGAGAAACAAAACAAGAGAGACTTTGGACACAGAATCAAACTGAGGGATTTGGAGGGAGGACGTGGGTGATGGGAGAGCCTGGTGGTGGGTACTGAGGGCACCTATTCCATGCAGCACTAGGTGTGGGGAATGGGCAATGAATCTTGGAACACTGAAAAAAAATTAAAATTAAAATTTAAAAAAAATATTTTCAGAAAGCATTCTTAGTTCATACAGCTTCATAGCCCCTCCTGTTGTTAATGGAAAGGGAGAGAAAGGAAAAGAGAAACCAACTTGATAGGTCTGTTTTGCTCTGTTGCTTTTGCACTGACATATCTAAATCTTAAGTGTATTACTAAAATGTCAATATTTGTACTGGAGGAAAATAATAAAAGGCATTCAATTGATAGCTCTAGGATATTTCATTTTCTTGTTCATAGGAATTATGTACCTTTCCCTTCTCCGAGAGGCTTACCAGATAGTTTTAATCTCTCCTACCCATTCCCATAATCACCATTTTGTTTTATTTTGATTAAGCTAGATTGAATATAGCTATTTGTCTTTAAAGAGTTCTGGCCTACATCTATCCTTTACCCAATTTTTATGAATGAGACCTATTCAGAGAGAATATCAATAATTTAGTCAAAGTCAACCATTCATTTGTGTGCTCTGACATACATATTACTATTGGATTTCAACACTTGTTTTTGCTCTACCACACTGTGGTTCTTTATTTAATGTTTTCTTGATTGTTTCCCTGCTGGTAAATTTATTTATCCATTGAGGTCAATACAAACTGTAGATTAAGTCTCATTTTTAGCTCAAGTAATCAATTTGGATCCAACTCACCAAGAATAAAGTAACTTGAGGATTGTAGTTTATTAAATCAATTTAGCCTTGGTGCAGGTTCTGTCTTAACCATGCTAACCACATTCCAGGAACTGAAAAATCTACACCAAATCCATGTGTTCTTGTTTCTTCTTCAGAGATTGAATCTCAGGCCTGCAGACTACATTTCTCTAAAGGAAACAATCCTGCTTCTGAACCCCAATGTCCCAGTAAGTAAGTCTCTCTTCTTTTTTTTCCTACACTCCTTTTCTCTGCCAGGAGAGATACTGGAGATACAAGACTGAAAAGACAAGTTCCAGTCTCTTAAATTTACATTCCCTATTAACTGTTATGGGAATACCCAATCTATCTGTCTCCTTAACACTTGCATACCCACACTGCATTTAATGAATTTTTTAACTCTTCTCTTCACTGCTATTGGAACTAAAAATTCCTTTATGACCATTCTAAGAATATTATCTTAAGAATAATCAATTTCCTGGCCTTCACTAACTTCCATTTAGGGATTGTTAACTTGTGCAAACTTTGTCATCTCCTGCCTTGCCATATTTATCTGACTCTTACTGAGTACCATTTATTACTTAATATTGTTTATGACAATATTCTTGCTATGCAGTAAAACAATGATTGTTGTAATATAAATTTGAATGATATTGTTGTACAGCCTCAGTCATTATCTCTAATTACTATTATTCACTCTATCATAGACTTAATCATAATAATGATCACAAATATTGATATTCTTTAAAAATGTACATATTTCTAAGATAAGTATATGTGATACTTAATTAAATTAAAATAATATCTCCTACTTTATCATTACATAGCATGTGTTCAAATGTTTAAGAAAATACTACTCTAGAAAATGTATCTATCAAAAACCTATGATCACTTTTTTCTACCTTATTTCATTTTTAAAAATTTTTGTAGAATATAGAATAAAGTATTCCTCGGGTTTATAAACCTAATTGGAATAGAAGTACTTTAGGATATTTCTTCAAATTTAGCATAATGTTTTTTTCAGTTCACTCAAAGATTTGTTCTTTTAGTTCACTCAAAAGCAGTAGAAGTTTCTGATTTTAAAAATATATTTATATATAAAGTCATTCACTTGATGTTGGCAATAGTAGAAACCAATAATATTGATTTTAAAAGTGAATTTACAAGAAAATTAATTTTAAAAAATATGAAACTGTAACTATGCTTTAAGTTTAATTCACTTATATTTTTTTAGAGAGGTGAAACCACTGACATAAAAATGAAAGGCAGATTCATATGTTACTAAAGTAAAAAGCATGAATTTATAGCTATATTGAAGGTATATAAAAGATCTAGTCATTTTAAACATTATATTATTTTCCAATAACACATCTACACCAATATCAAGAAAGTCTAGAAAATAACACAGATGGATAAGCTATATAATATTTATGTAAGCTTGTGTTCTTAATATATCCTTTCTCTGAAACCTAAAAAAATAACTAAAATAATGAAATGTATAAACTGAGTTTTTTTTTCTCATACTTTATTATATAGAAACAGTAGGATACTTGATTTGTTGAAATCCAATTTTCTTGGGAAAACAAAAGCACATATATCCTTCTTAAATTCTTTGCTTTTTTGTCAGAGGAATAAAATAAGTCAATTCTAACCCCCCCCAAAAAATAAGAACAATAATGGTCAGAATTTGTCTTATATAGAGATCATGTTTTGGAGGGAAATAAAAAAATAAGAAAGAAACAAAGAGAGTAAAGAAAATGGTGACAGAGACAGAGACAGAGAGAAATGCAGAGATGGAAAGAAGTAACTAGGTGAGGTTAGTGTTAGCAGGAAAACAAAATTACTGAAAAACTTGATTCAACCCAGGAGTTTGGAACCTTGGATAATTCATAGTTTTAGGAAAAAAAAAAAACTGGCTTTATTAATGATTCAGATGTTTGGTGATCACAAATTGGATTAACAATTTGTTAATCTATCATCTGGTTAAAAATGTAGGAATTCAATAAGAATTTATTGGTTAAATAGTAATAAAATAGAAGCCACAATCCTGATTTGTAAGACACTTACAGTATGGTTGCAGAGTGAAAAATGATTAAAACATATAATACCTAGATCTAGGTATAAATATCAAAATATATCATCACTTCCAATTTTCTGAGGTTTAAGAGAGAGTGCAGGAATTTAGGTAAGAGCAGGATCAGCATAGTTTGGGACATATAATCTGTTTAGTAATGACTCCAAAAGACATCCAGGTCCTAATCCCTGGAACCTGTGAGTGTTACTTTATATAGTAAAAGGGACTTTACAGATTAATTAGGTTAAACATATTAGAATGGATGGATTATTCTGAGTTATCTTTGTTGTTTCTAAATATGATCACACTATGAGGGAGTAGAGGAAGATTTGACTATAATAGAAGAAGTGAAGATGAAAATGCGGGGAGATTTGAGGAGAGTCAATGAACCAAGGAATGAGGACAGCTTCCAGAAACTGAAAAGCAAAAAGACTGGTTGTTCCTACTTCCGTAGTACTGCTCTCCCAAAACCTTGATTTTGATCCTATGAAACTGATTTTGGACTTCTGACCTCAGAATATTAGGAAAAAATATGTGTTGTTTTAGGCTACTAAGTCTGTGTAACAATAGCCATGGGAAACTACTACAGGTGCAACGCTGAATTCATATTTTTATAAAGTTTTCTGCAAGCATGAAAACTGGTTTGTGGAGTATAGGTTATAAATAAGTAATCTCATAAGTAAGTCAGACAATTTCAGCAAGTATTAACTCATGCAAAAAAAAAAAAAGACAGAATAATGTAAAAAGAAAAAGAAAAGAAAAGAAAAAAACTGGTAGAATAATGTAAGGGAGAATAACTTTCCAGAAAGTATAAAGACAGGCTATATCCTAAAAGAAAATATTTCCAAATCATGTATTCAATAAAGTATTTATCTAGAATATATAAGAATTTATCTCAGAGCATGAGAACAAAAACAACAGTTTTAAAATGTACAAAACACATGAATAGACACATTATCAAAAAACATGAGGGTGGCAAATGAACACAAGGAAAATGTTCAACATTATCAGTGTTTGGGAAATGCAAATTAAAACTCCAGTTATGTTCCACTAGACACATATCAGGATAGTTTAAAAAAAAATCCCGGTAACACCAAATAGTGGTAAGAATGCAGAGCAACTCAAATCCTCATGTGTTACCTTGTGGGAATGCCAAGCAATAAAGCTACACTGGAAAACTGTTAGGCAGTTTATTATAAATTTAAACATGTGAATATTATATAATCCAGCTATCCCACATTTGGAAATTTATGCTAGGAAAATGAAAATTTTTATTCACTCAAATACCTGTACAAAAATATTTATAATGGTTCTATTCAAATTTGCAAAAAACAAAACAAAACTGGAAATAACTCAAATGTCCTTTAAAAAGAAGGATAAAAGTAGTGATACACCCTTGTAATGGATATTACTCGTAAATACAAAAGAAATGTATTGATACAAATAAGAACTTGCATGAATATTAAATATATCATGCTAAACAAAAGAAATAAGTCCCCCAACCATTACATTCTATTTGATTTATTCATATGAAATTGCAGAGATCAAACTGTAATGATGGAGAAGAGATCAGTGGATGCCCATGGTCTGTAGTGGGTTGAGTGTGTGACTATAAAAGAATAGCACAAGGGGGTATTTTTGGGATGTGGGAACTTCCTGGTATCTTGATTATAGTTATGAGTACACTTATATAAACATGAATTAAAATCCATAGAAATTACACCAAAAGAAAAAAATTAGTTAATTTTATTGTAAGTTGATTTAAATTTATTTTAAAAACGAAATTTAAAAAATGCTGTTGTGTCTTTTCTTTTATTCATTAGAAAATCATAAAAGAATAACAATGGTATGAATAAGGCAGGAAAAAAAAACTATACTGATCAAGGAAAGGATTCTAAAGATCTGAAGTCTGGTCAGAAACTTTGATGACAAGAGGGATAAACTAATGAGGTTCAAGACAAATGAATCCTAAACATTGTTGATGGTATACACAGAATTAAGGCAGAGATGACGCTTGTGTATCTGCATGAGAGAAAAGGATAATATGGGTCATATAGTGAGGATGGGAAAAAGGGTGACACTAGAATGAGATCAGAGAAAGATTAGTTAAGAAAGTCTTCACTAAACAGGCCCATCTTGAGTAACCAGAACAGCAGAGTAGTTGAATATTTTTTTTTAAAGGGGCAAAACCTTAATGGGTGTTTCACCAAAGAAGATATGCATATGGAAAGTAAGCATATAAAATGATATTCCATTTTATATATCATTGGGGAAATGTAAATTAAAACAATGAGATATCACTACCCACCAATTAGAATGGCCCAAATCAGGAATATTGACAACACCAAATGTTGGCAAGTTAGTAGATCAACAAACTCTGATTCATTGCTGGTGGGAATGCAAAATGGTACAGCCACTTTTATTTATTTATTTATTTTTAAAGATTTTATGTATTTATTTGACAGAAAGAGAGAGATTGCAGGTAGGCAGGAGGCAGGCAGAGAGAGAGGAGGAAGCAGGCTCTCTGCTGAGCAGAGGGCCCAATGTGGGCTTTGATCCCAGGACTCTGAGATCATGAACTCAGCTAAAGGCAGAGGCTTAACCCACTGAGCCACCGAGGCATCCAAAATGGTACAGCCACTTTTAAAGACAGTGTAGTGGTTTCTTACAAAACTTCACATACTCCTACCATACAATTCAGCAGTGGTGCTCCTTTGTATTGACCTAAAGAAGTTGAAAATTAATATCCATATAAAAAATCTGCACACAGATATTTATAGCAGTTTTATTCATAATTGACAAAACTTGGAAGCAACTAAGATGTCCTTCAGGAAGTGAATGGATATATAAACTATGGGTACATTCAGAGAATAGTATATTAATCAGTGTTAGAAAAAAATGAGCTATTCCACCATAAAAAATAGAGGAAAATTAAGTGCATATTACTAATAAAAGAAACCAATCTGAAAAGTTATGATTTCAACTATATGATATCTTCAAAAAGGGAAAATATGGAGACAGTAAAAACGCCATTGATTATTAAAGGTTCAGGTGCAAAGGACAGTTGGATAGGCAGATGATAGAAAATTTAGGGGTCAGTAAAAATATTCTGGATAGATGGTACATGGCATTAAACATTTATCCAAAGCCAGAGAAGGTACAATACCAAGAGTGAAGCCAAATGTAAATGGACTTTGGAGAATTATGATGCATTGACATAGGTTCATCAATTGCAATAAATGTACCACTAGTGAGGGGTATTGATAATGGGGTAGATCATTGCACGTGTGGAGGCAGAGTATATATGGGAAATCTCTGTACCTTATCTTTAATTTTGCTGTGGAAGTAAAACTGCTCTAAAAAAAAAAATCTTCTGATCAATTAATTGATGTCAATAAATTTTAAAGAATTAATCTAAAACAAAACAAGGAAAAAAACACTTTAATAACTCTCTAGATGAAAGCTCTTTATTCTGGACTGTTTTAACTCTTCTGCCAAGCTCACTGATTTGGCAAGAAATCTACATTCTCTTGAAGGCTTTTCTTCTTATTTCCTCCCCCTCTTTCCCTCTCTTCCTCTCTCTCTCTTCTTCCTTTCATTCATTTCTATCTTTTAATGTTATTTGCATATTTATAAGTACATTTTTGCTCATTGCTGAGATGTTATCATAACAAAAATATAAATACTTTGAAATCAAAAGTGTATCTTGCAGCCTCATAATATATAGGATAATTTCTGCATGATAGACCTTGCTAGTAGGTCTGATTTTTGTTATTTGGTTCTAAAAGTTTAACAAAACATGTACATTGTAAAAAGAAATGTAAAATAAAGTTTTCTTTATAGAGTTTTCGAACATACTAGAAAACACAAGTGTCTAATATATACTCTATTTATCTCAGTAATACTTTTCCCACTCCAACATGAGTAAGAAAATTATCAAGATAATTAAAAACAGTAGAAGTGGTCCTATGAAAAAAATGTAAAGCAGTCACAGGCATATATTTAAATTATGAAACAGAAGGTTAAGAGGATAACTGATACCTGTTTTCAAGTGTACTAAGCTTGATTATAAGAATCATGTTGACCATATTTTTCTAAATTTATAAAGGTCATGACTAGGATAAAATTATCACAAATTGCTGCAGTACCACTAATTATACATGAGGAAGAAAAAATGTTTAATCATGATGGCAATAAATTACTTGAGCAAGTTATCGTGTGGATTGCAAATGTATTTTTTCTTTTGTTTTAATAAATTAATTATTTTTCTTTTTATCACTTGATTTAATTTCTTATCCTGGAAAATGAAAAAAAATATTCCTAAATTATTTCTATCTTAAAGCAAAAGTTTAGTACAAATTAATCCTGTAAGAATTACAGTTCATTGATTAGAGAAAAAAACTCCCTTTAAATTAGAAATACTTCAGAAAATTAATAAAGATGCTTTACTTTAAAAACATTTAATTTGTAAAATAAAATGATTTATGTTAAGGTGGCTTTGTTAATTAAAGGCAATAATACTCCTAAGAATGTTTTTTAAGTATATTGAAAGTACTAAAAAATAAAATGACTTTATATTAGTCTCTGTAATTGTTTCTTTCTCCTCTATATTTTTAATCTTTTCAATGAAACATATTTTCTATGAGCAAAGGGGATTTTTTTTTACATCTTAATTCATCTCAGAGTTAAGCACACAACTAGGCAGAGAGGGTAATTGTATTGAATTGCATTTCTTAAAGTCATATACATATTCTAAGTTCTGATCAATAGCGATTTATCAAAAACATTCATTGTGGTAGGGTGAAATAAGGTATGCAGAAGTATGATACTATGTCCTCTCTCCAAAAAATTAAAAAAAAAAAAGAAAGAAAGAAATGATATAGGACATAGTTCCTGACATGTAAAGCTCATTTTATAAGACTTGTTGTCATTGGATGTTTAAGTATATTTTAGATCTTTAAGGATAGAGGTCAGTGGCAATTGAGCAGTTATGGAAGACTTCATTTTCTTATGCATCAAGTATTACTCGGATTTTACCTCTTTCAATTTCTTCTGGGAAGGAAGTTACTGACATAAAACCCTAGCCTCTACAATGAAGGTTAAGGCTGCAGGAGTGATGAACACGGATGTTGTGGTAGGTGTTGGAGGTCTTGAGGATATATGATTGGCTGGACACAATGATGCCAGATTTTAGAGGAGTTTAAGAGACAGACAAGGTGGTAAGGAATCGAATAGGAAATGTTATCTTGGGCTCCCCCCAAAAAGTTGAATCAATTCCCATTACGTTATTAAAGGTAATGAATGATTAACATTTAGATGTTTGAAATCCAGTTCACAGTTTTCAGGATTTTTATTTTAAACTGTGATGTATTAACAGCATTATTTGAAAACATTTTAATTCTTTTCTGAGAAACATGAAATATGTGGTACAGAACTTTAGGATAGCCTAAAAATATTTAGTATATTTAGAAAAATAGTTTAAAGGACTTGAAGTAATTTCTATTTTCCATCAACTGACCATATTTATTAAAAATTTTTACCAGCAGTACAGGACTTCTATTAAGCTCCAGATTCTTATTTATGGATTTATTTTTCCCCATAGGAACACTCAGAAATGAAACATTATCACACAACAGCTATTAATATTTCAGGGATTTTCTTTTACTAGATCTCCACTTTTGTCTCTTTCTGAAATCTCTGCCATATAACCTATGGGGATATCCTTAAGGAAGTCTGACATTACCCTATTTCATCTCCAATAATCACAACAACTACCCTTTCAGTTTAAGCTGAAATGTACAAATAAAATCTATGTATAAATGATAAAGTTTCTCCCTGCCTAAAAATTACAGCCTATTTGGTTAGAAATTCAGTGCTCCTACTTGATCCATCTAATAGTTCCTTTTAAAATGCACATATGTAATGGTACCTGAGTGGCTCATTTGGTTGGGTGTGGGACTCCTGATTTTTCTCAGATTATGATTTTCGAGTTGGGAAATCGGGCTCCTAGTTGGGTACCACAATTAGCAGGGAATCTGATTGAGATTCTTTCCCTCTCCCCCCCTTCTCAAATAAATAAGTAAATCTTTTAAAAAAATAAAAAGTAAATATGTCATGGATTAGTCATACTCTGAGGTGTCATTAATTTATTCTGAATCTCAGTAGGTATTAATCTGTAAGCCCAAACAAAAACAGATCCAAAAATAAGTGCTGGGTTTATGAGAAGATTCTTAGAGAAGAGGAAGATATTTTACAAATATATATTAGTCTTCCCCCAACTCCCCTTATGTATGGTTTAATTTTCTGTGGTTTCAACTGTCCACCATCAACTAGGATCTGGAAGCAGATGATCTTCCTTCTGACATATCATCAGAAGGTCAGTGATAGGCTAATGTCACATCACAAAGCCTATCTACATCATTCATTTCACTTCCTCTGATCAGCATTTTATCATCTCATATCATCACAAGAAGAAGGGTGAGTATAGTACAGTAAGATATTTTGAGAGTGAGAGACCACAGTCATATAACTTTTTAAATAATATGCTGTTATAATTATTCTATTTCAGCATTATTGTTAATCTCTCATTGTGCCTAATTTATAAATTAATCTTTATTGTAGGTATGTATGAATAGGAAAAAACATAATGTATATAGGATTCAGTACTATTATCCTTTCAGGAACCCACTGGGAATCTTGGAATGTATCCCCACGAATCTGGGGAAACTGCTGTAGTCTTTTATTGAAAGAGTGAGAATTATCACATATTACATACTTCCTAAATTCGATAAGACATGTTATAGATTCTAACCCAAATGTGTTGTCCTTTAGATCTCCACAAGAATTTTTTTCCTTCACTTTCTTATTTAGTTGATGGTTAATCTGTTACCATTATTATACTAATTCTGCTTTAAAATATTCTGATCTGGGGCACCTGGGTGGCTCAGTTGGTTAAGTGACTGCCTTCAGCTCAGGTCATGATTCCGGAGACCCAGGATCGAGTCCCACATTGGGCTCCACTCCCACATCGGGCTCCCTGCTCAGTGGGAAGCCTGCTTCTCCCTCTCTCACTCCCCTTGCTTGTGTTCCCTCTCTGGCTATGTTTCTCTCTGTAAAATAAATAAAATCTTAAAAAAATAAAATAAAATAAAATAAAATATTCTGATCTGGGGAGCCTGGGGAGCTGTTGATTGGACATCCTGACTCTTGGTTTCAAGGTTGGGTCCCACGTCAGGCTCTGGGCTCAGCAGGGAGTCTGCTTGGGGTACTCTCTCTCCATTTCCCTCTCCCTCTTGCCTCCTTCATTCTACAATAAATAAACGAGTCTTTAAAAGTAATTAAAAAAATATTCTAGAAGTAATAGATTTCTGCTTCTGAGGCAGAAACCAAAGTGTGGTAGAAGGAATAAGGCAATTGAACACATTGACTAGTACCAGGATAATCCTACTACAAGTTGGGCTAAATCAGACTGTGGGGTCATCTGAGCAGCAGGAGGCAAACATCTACTGATAGGGGACATAAATAAATACTGACCTGTAAAACATTAGGTAATATTCAGATTCATAGAAGTATCAATGAGGCAGTAGTTAGATGAAGTAAAATGAAGATCTGAGGAGATAAAGGACTAGTTTGAAATAAAGACCATGCCAACATTCCAAACGGTTTCTGAATAACTAGAGGTCCCAGGGTCCTGTCCATAGTGGTGTGTATTGGCTGAATGGGGAGGGAATGAGCAAGTCAGTTTAAAGACATGAAGTAAACCCAGTAGAAAGACTGTCACACTATGTGAAAGGAGACAAGGCTGTATTTTTTTTTCTTTTTCTTTTTCTTGTTTTCTGATGAGCCTCATGACCTTCGGCAGGTATTTAGTATTTACACAGACTCAGTAGATATTCCACAGTTATGTGGCCAGGAGTATTCACGCCCCTGGAGATGCACGAATGAATAAGGCATAGACAAAATAATATGGCACATGCTTGAAGGAAGCTGGCTAGACTAGAGGATATTGTGACATCCCTTTATGTAATTTTCTTGGAGATGCAAGGTAAAAAAAATTCTTTGCTGCCAGTTTCTATATTTTTGGTTTATTTTGTTTGTGCTGAAAAGTCACCTCAGTAAATTGGGAAAAAAATTATTTTTCAGCAGAGAATCTAAAGAAAGTGTATGTAAATGTGTACGGCCACTGGATTTTTTTTCCTCACAATTCTTATCTTTTCTTTTTTCATAGTGTATTTGCCTTTATAACTAGGCAACACATCCAGGTCATTTCCTAATAAGTGCTATGTTACATTATAATGACTGAGAACGTTGAGGTTTCCTTGATTTAGTATTTTCATCAAAGTGGGAATTATGTTAGGCAAAATTTACAATGGAACTTAATTTATTCCCCTAAATTATATTATAAAATTTTTATTCTTATTTTATTTATAAATAAAATCCCTGAAAGTAAACTCCTTCTTTCCCCTTTATGCAATTATCATCAAAATCTATCATTTTTACTTTCTAAATGTATTTTATATATCTATCTACTTCTCTTTAGGCTAAGTGACCATTATCCACAGTTTCCTTTCTCATTTTCCCACATCTACACTAAATTCTCCTAATCTATTCCTCAAAACAGCAAGCAGGACATCTGCTCACAATGCAAATGTGATCATCTCATGCCAGTGCTTCAAATCTATCAGCAGCTTCCTTTATCTATATTTAAATATACACAGATGCATGCACACACAGACACACAGACACACACAAGCGCGCACACACACACACACACACACACACACACACATCTCTCATGACCTGTCATCTGTCTTCTGTATATTTCTCCAACCCTTTCCCCTTCCATCTGTATGGTTTTCTCTCAGTTCCTCCAAAGCACAGTATTCCGTTTTACTCAGGGTCTTCTCTTAGGCTAATTTCTTCTTGACATGACTTCTTTCCCATTTATCACTAAACAAATTCCTCTTCATTCTGTAAGTTACCTCAGGAGCCTTCAATATCATTCCAAACTAGATTAGGTTTCTCTCTCTTCATATGATTTTATTGTTCTCTATATATTTAAACTTCATAAATTTATTGAAATTTACAATTATACATTAAAAAGTGAATGAATTCACTATTTCGCTAGGAAGACAGTGTCACAAAAAAATGATACAAAACAAACCACCATAACTAAGTGTTAGTGTTTTGGGGGTCTACCCTCCCTTAGACAAGGGAGATTTAATGTCATTTTATCAATATCACCAATGCATAACCTACAAAACATCTCCATGCTGGCCTCAGTACCCGAGGTCTTTGTCTTTTGTAGACACTTCAATGGATCTACTCACCAGCAAAAGAAACAGAGCTTTTGTACTTCCACTATAAAACATGGGAGTGGCCAGATGTCTACTTTTTTAAAATTAAGTCTCTTCCACTAAATCATATACTCTGTAAGTGCAAGAATTATGCCTGATTACATTCCTAGATTCCATAGATAGGAATTTCACAAATGTTTCAACTGCAAAAATAGAACTTATTTTTCCAACGTTGCTTCTGCCTAAACATTTTATGCTACTATCATCCCTAGATTCCCCTCAGTTAATCCTTAAAATACTTATATATTTTCCATTCTTATAGAAATATATTTGCTTCAATGCATGTTCTGATTAGAAGTCAGAAAGTTTATGCATCCGACAATGCTTTGAATTCCAGAGTTCTAATATATATATATATATATATATTTAAAGATTATATTTATTTATTTGACAGAGAGAAACACAGCTAGAGAGGGAACATAAGCAGCGGGAGTGAGAGAGGGAGAAGCAGGCTTCCCGCGGAGCAGGGAGCCCGATGTGGGGCTCGATCCCGTGTTTCCAGGATCATAACCTGAGCTGAAGGCAGTCGCTTAACCAACTGAGCCACCCAGACACCCCTCTAATATATTTTGAAACCACTAATGGTTTTTAACTCAATAACTTGTAATTAGTCTTTTGAAAGACAAAAGAAAAATTGAGAGGTAATTGAATTTTTTCCATTTTAGTATTCAGAGAGAAAGAGAGAGAGAGAGAGAGCAGTAGCAAGTATCAGAAAAAAATCTGAATTAAAACATTACCTAAAGAGAAAGAAGCATGACACCACCATTTTTTTTCATTCAAAGCATTTTGCGCCATAAATCTGTTTCTCCACAATATGCTCAACAGTTCTCATTCCAAACTAAAGCACATTAACTTTTAGTCATACATAAAATGTCAGTTCTTAGCCAAAGAACAGAGAGATTCTTTACAAAACTTACCCTTATAAATTAAAGTCTGATGTTAGCTCTGTCAAATCTGCTAGTAGAATTACTTTAATGAATGTTAACATAACTAAAAGAAAGAAAGTGCAGTTCAAAAATTTGGTTCAAGAAGCTTCAGTCTAAGTTTTTTTCTCTGTGACTTAAGGAAGAGCTCAGAGAGATTTTAGAATGGATGCTTTTGTAAATGAAAGCATGTACCAATATCTAAATGAATAAATGAAGGTAAAATAGATTTTACAATATGTTGTAAAATGTTATTTTTCTCTCCTATCATGACTACTAGTTTGAGTAAGAATCTTTTTAAAAATTGAAAATGTTATTTATGCAATGACATGAATAAAAGCAAGATAACACTATTATTAAGCTTAGAAGAAAGTAGAGAGGAAGACATTTGGCTTGTATTTATTGAGAGTGTACTACTGATTCTTTTTAAAAGACTATGCAAATAGGTTTAAAGAATTTTAAAAGTGATCAAGAAAATTAATTAGAATCATAAAATAACCGTTAAGTCAAAATGTTGCTGTTTTATAGTAAGTAGAACAGTTTGCAGAGTGTTAATTTTATTTTTCAATAGTTTTAATTTGTGTGAGTTGCAAATACCACCACAATCATTTTATCATTGTGGGTTCAACATCAATACATGAATGAACGCTGGTGTTCTCTTTGCCAAAATTGTTTTTTTCTTTCTTTTTTTTTTTTTTAAGATTTTATTTATTTGACAGAGAGAAACACAGCCAGAGAGGGAACACAGCAGGGGGAATGAGAGAGGGAGAAGCAGGCTTCCCGCCAAGCAGGGACCCCGACGTGGGACTCGATCGATCCTGGGTCTCCAGGATCACGACTTGAGCCGAAGGCAGTCGCCTAACCAACTGAGTCACCCAGGCGCCCCTGTTTTTTTCTTTATTATATTCTTTAAAATTACAGTTCTTGAATACAGTTCTAGTAAAACCTCCTTTGTGAAGAGTTAGCTTCTGAACACCCCACTGAAATCTCTACCCCAAACAACATGCTCACTTCTGTGTAATTAGCTACCTTCAGGCACCCATAATATTTTGCTATTATAGTCTTATATTTGCATAAACTCCTTTCTGCAATGGCTCCCACAAAGCATTACAGTCAGAGAATTTGTTTCAAGGTGGTGTTTCAGAAATATTGAGTATATTAATCTATAACGTAAAAGCTAGGTTAGGAGTTTATACACTTATAATTAAGAAAATCTACATTTGTTCTCCATAGACTATTTATTTTAGAGGACTTTATTGTGTATGTTTCATTCTGGTTTTACAGAATATATTATGTCACTTTGACACCAGGGTGATTTTTTTTTTTTAATATACACCAGGATGACTTTAAACCAGTGACATTGAAGCCATTCCCAAAAGGGACAGGAAAATTAGTCTAATTAAAAGACAATAAGGTAAATGAAATAAAATAAGCCGGATTGCAATAGGCAATGGTAGGGACTATGGCCAAAAGACATTATTTTGTAGTTCTAAAGTGGCACATATTACTCACTTTTGAAAAAGTTTTGCACAGAAGATGTGCATCCCAATTTTTGGATACCCAATTTTTCATGAGAAACCAAATCTTAATTAGTTTGTGTCTCACTCATGATATATGCATAATAATTTTTCCTTCATTTATTTTTCTTATTCAACTTCTCAAATTTAAACTATTTCTAGCTCATATCTAAACCTGATGATCCTCTTAGGTATCCATGTTAAGGTAGTAAAGATGTATTTAGGAGAGCACTTGTAATGAGCACTATGTGTTACATGTAAGTGATGAATCAGTAAATTCTACTCCTGAAACCAGTATTACACTGTATGTTAGTTAACTAGAATTTAAGTAAAAACTTGAAAAATAAAAGATAGTAAAGGTGTAAATATCTTTAGTTACCATTGTCATAGTTCAGCTGAACACTGTTTCTACTGCCTATGAGAGAAATCTGATGTGCATTATCCTGAGGTTCTCATGTCTAACCCTAGTCACCTAATTCACATTTATACATTTTTTCGTACTTCATAATTTGAAGCAATCAATCAATCAGTCAATGTGTTGTTGTAGGGATGTCAAAAGTGTTTCCTTCTTTCCTTTAGGTTCTTTGACTAGTCTAATAATTACATTGATGTAAAACAGATGAATAGGAGAAAAATATTCCATATGTACAGGAGCCCCATAAACATGTGAGACTCAAAGGCAGTCAAGTAATTGAGACCTCAGAGTGCCACCCTGAGCTAAGGAATAGGATTGGGGTGTGGGCCTTCAAAAAGGAGGAAGGCAATTCACAAGAAAATAATAAGAACAGCTGTATGATAATCAGATGTTTGCTCTACCATTCAGTTAAGTCTTTCAGACAAAAGAATTATCTTTGCTAATAGCTCTCTTCCTTGGTTAGCCTCCAGCTAAATTATTTTAGGTACTTATGGAGAGGTAAAGCTTTTCCTGAGTCATCTGGGCCCCAGTTATCCTCAGCTGGAAATAATTCACATACTAGAGTGACGTATATCAGAGTGAACTATTCTGCTCCTCAGTATTGCCTTCGTGTTTGAACCTGCAAAACACATTAAATATAATCTGCCTGTGAATTTAAGGAGTCTGAATTTCTCAATGAATTTATGATCTTGCATACTTGACTATGCAAAGGGTCTGATTTAACACATTCATGATCTGATTCACAAATTACTTTTCCCACATTAAACATGCTCATCTATAAACTGAAAGATTGGTTTAGATTCCAAGATTACATGAGTATTTTTGTTTAATAATTGAAAGATCATTCCAAGTAATAATTTGCCTTAAATAATTTAGGAAGGACCTTAGGAAATAGCCTCTTGCTTTTCCCTACATAAGATAATAAGACTCAGAATCTTATACATTTAAAGTGAAATCTTTTTGCTATATTCAGTCATTTTCCCTTGTTCTCATATAATGTTCTGTCCTAGACACTGGGATATAAATCTTCCACAACTCTCTCTACAGTATCTTACCGATAATTTTTCGCCCCATGCTTAGATAATTCACAGCATTTGATGTTATAGAATACTGGTCTTAAAGTTTAACCATGACAAATAATTTGTATTAATTTCATCCAAAGCTGAATCATATTTTATTCTTAAGTTTCTATTTATAAGAATGAAAATCTTTCTCACTGCCCTTCAAACATACTTTGAAGGTACTCTATCTTTATACTTCTTATTCCTAATCATAATCTCTCCTTAAGTAACACACTATGAAACATGGAAACTTCTAATGTTTTTAAAATCCCTTCCAGCTCATAGTAATTCATTTTCCTGAACTCCTATGCATGAAGTTGTATACCAGTGCTTGGATTTTTTGTCTTTTTTTAAAAATTTATTCCTAAATTATTGTAAGTAAGCAACTCAGGAACAAAAGGTTTTTTTTTGTTTTTTGTTTTTTGTTTAACAAAGCTTCCAATATAATAACTGAATAATAAACCTATAAAAAAAGGTACCAATAAAATCTAGGCTGGCAATGTAACTTGGAAAACAAATTTTGACTGAGGCTTCCTATAAATCAAAGCAGAAATAGAGAACATTCAGTTATGATGCTTTCATTATCTAATAAAAGGAGGTAACTAAATTCATAACAAGTGGGAAAGAAACTTGTCCTGGCTCTAAATGAAAAGAGAAATTCATTATGTAAATTTTTGTGAACAACCTAATGGACATGACTTTAATGCAGTGCCCTGACATATTGGACTGATTTTTCATCTGGCTGTTTTCTATGTCTATCCATAATAAAAACAATAAACATAATGCAGAATACAATTTCTATGAGGGAATTAAAATTTTATTACATCATAGTTTTAGAGAGTTCTGGTTGTGAGAAAGAACCATTGAATGCTTCATATTCCTAAAGGGGTAAAACTGTAGGTAGAATAGGAAATAGAAATGCTAAAAAGGTCAGTTGGAAGTAAATAATAAAGTAAAGGTGTTATAATTTAACTACGGAGGAGTTTAAAGGACTATAATGTGGGAGACACATAGTGAGACTTGTGTTTAGAATGATGACAACTCAGATAGTACTACCATCTCAAGTCCATACATTTCCCCTATTGAAATAATCACACAGATATAGTTTCAAAGACTTCTATACAATGCTTGATCAAAAAATAGAATAATTTGTGACCAACATAATGTATAATATACTATAAATCCATATTAAGAAATGTTCTAAGAACACTGGGTGACTCAGCTGAGTAAGCACCTGCCTCCAGTTCAGGTCAAAATCTCAGGGTCCTGGATTCGAAACATAGGTCATCTGCTCAGCAGGGAGTCTGCTCAGCAGGGAGTCTGCTTCTCCCTTTCCCTCTGTGCTCTCTCTCCCTCTCTCTCAAGCAAATAAAATCTTCTAAAAAATAGAAATATTTTGTAGTACTGCAACATGAAATAGATTAATGTTTGCAGATAGAGAAAGATCTACAAAATATGCTAATAAAATAAAGAAGTTCACGCTTAGGCTTTTGCCTCAGGATATAGATTGCTGGAAACAGTCTTTTCCACCTTGACAGGAAAGAGTTGGAATACCCTTAAATTCAAAACTTTTTTCCAATCCCCGTAGAGACCTGAATTCATAGAGTAACCAGCTGTTTCAAAATTTGAAGAAAGATGGTGCCTGCAGAAAGAATGCATGAATTGAGATAGAAAATTTGACACAAGAGGGGTGCCTGGGTGGCTCAGTTGGTTAAGTACCTGATTCTTGCTTTTGGCTCAAGTCATGATCTAAGGTCATGAGATTTCATGTTGGTAGCTTCCATGCTCAGTGGGGAGTCTGCTTTTCTTCCTCTCCTCCTGCTTCTCCCCTGCTTGTGCTCTCACATTTTCTCTCTCTTTCACAGAAACAAATAAAATCTTAAAAAAATAAAGAAAAATTGACAAGAGTGAAGACTGAATGTGGATTGGCAGAGCAAATAAAACTATGGATGTTGCAGAAATTGGGGGAATCTATATCCTTTTAAAGGTTCTTTATCTATGAACCCTCTAGGAGTCCAACAATGCTCACTGTGGTGCAAATTTGGGGAGAAGAACAATAGTCATTGCAGAGGCCTAAGAAATGTCAACAGGAACTTTCTCTTTGTCTTCACTACAAAACAGAAGTCTCAATGTGTGAGGAAAAGGTCATAAGTGCTACTGACCTTAGCACCTTGTGAATCTTCATTGCAGATAAGTGGTGAGAACAAGGGGGAAATAAATATTAAATCAAACAAACACACTGAAAAATGATTAACTTCTTGGAGAGGAGCATGTCTAAATACTGAGTCCACATCCAGTGGGACGAAGTGGTACAACAGTCTGGAAAATACTTATGCAGATTTTTTTTATGAAAAGATCTTAAATGACAAATTCAACTTCATTACCAGAGCAAGGGCTTTCTGGTTATCCATTTCACGTTGAGTGAGTTGTGGTTGTGTGTGTGTGTGTGTGTTCTAAAAGTTAATTTATCTTAGTAGACTTTTAATATCCACAAAGTCTGTAGTGATTTCTCATTTTTCATTTCTCTTATGGTTGATTGTGTCTTCTGATTTTCTTTCCATTTCATCCATTTCATTGATTTTTTCAAAGTGCTAGCTTTATGTATTCTTGATTTGCTCTATTATTTTCCTAGTTTCAATGTATTTTATTCCTGCTCTCATCTTCATTAATCCTTCATTCCTTCATTATATCATTTGTTCTGTGTCCTTGGATTTGTTTTGTTCTTCCATAATAGTTTTGTAAGGGGAAGCTTAGATGATTGATTTGAGACGTTTTTCTAATAAGTGCATTAAATGATATAAATTTCATCAGCTTTAGCTACATGTTATAGTTCTATTTTTGTTCAGTTCAAAATACTTTCTAATTGTCCACAGTAACCTATGAATTATTTAGAGGTATATTCTTTTATTCCAAATTATTTGGAGATAGTCCTATTATATTTATGGTAATTCCATATGGCCAGAGAATACATCGGTACAATTTCATTTAAAAAAAATAAGTTTAGGTTATTGTGTATAACATAGTCTATCTTGGAGAATATTTCACATGTAATTAAAAAGAAAGTGCCTCTTGTTATTGTTTTGCACTGTGATTTTAACATTGTATTTTGTATTATGTTTTTAATATTATGTGATGAGATTCTGCTCTTCTTTAAATCCTATGGGAAATATGATATTTTTGGTTTAGCAGACAAATGGTTTGATTACATCTAGACCTCAAGTTAATACCAGACTTCCCAGAGTTATCTTTTCAATATTTATTCTATTTTTTAAAGATTTTATTTGTTTATTTGAGAGAGAGAGAGCATGAGAGGGGGGCAGGGTCAGAGGGAGAAACAGACTCCCTACTGAACAGGTAGCCTGATTTGGCACTCAATCCTGGAGCTTGAGGATCATGACCTGAGCCAAAGCTAGTTCTTAACCACCTGAGCCACACAGGCACCCTATTTATTCTATTTTTAAAGACTTTGCTGTGCTATTCTCATCTGTTCTGCATTTACCTACTCAGTTTGTAATCAAGGTAATGGTTTATTACTAGTTCAATTTTTACATTATGTTTTATGTAGCATAATATCAGACTCATTTATGTGCACTTCAGGACTCAGTCCAGAAGTTTAATTTTTTAAAATTTGTAATTGTCAGCAGACTCTCCCTCTTTACTATATCTCTAGTATTTTCTAGTATTTCCAGGGACTTTTGTTTTTGTTCCCCAGACAGAAATAAAGAACTTTATTTAAATCTTTCTTCTATGAACTCCTATACCCATACCTGCCTTCAAGGCCACGATTCAAGAAGTCAGAAAGAGAGAGAGAGAAAAAGAAAAAAAAAACAGGGATTGTCCCTATAGTTTAGGGACCATAACTTGTTCAGTTAGAGATGAAGGTGCCCCTGCCACAAAGCTGAAATAAACTGCATGGGCTCTGCTGTCATTGATCACTGCCAACATGATCACTGCTCCTAGAATCAGAATTAAGGTAATTATCTTTCTCTCTGCTTTCGATGACAATTACTACTGGGAAAAGAAAGAGAAAAAAGGGTTAACTCAATGCCTATTCAGTGATACTTTTCATTATATTCTTCTGCAACCAGCCTGCTACTATTTACTTTTCCAGATCTTGGCCTCTTGTGTTCTATCAAGGTTTTTACCTGCATTTAGTGGGAGGGAGAGAAGACAGAGTATTCTTACTCTATCTTACCCAGAACCAGAAATTGTCAGCACCTCTTATAAATTAAAACATACACTTATGACCCAGCAATCCTACTATTAAGTATGCAACCAAGAAAAACAAACTTATGTTCACATGTGCACATACAAACATACTATATATTTATATATATATATACACATATATATACACACACATACACACATATATATATGTACATACATATATAATATGGTCTATCTTTGCTCAGGCTGCCATATAGCACACTATAGACTACATGGCTTAATAACAAGAATTTATTTTCTCACAGTTCTAGAGCCTCGGATGTTCTAGATCAAGGCTCTGGCAGGTTTCAGTTTCTGGTGAGATCTTTCTTCTTAGCTTACAGATAACTGTTTTCTTGTGTCTGCACATGGCAGAGAGAGAAAGAGGAAGAGGAAGAGAGAGAGGGAGACAAAAAGAGATCTTCCTCTTTTTATAAATTATAGTCCTAGTTGATTAGGCCCTTACTTTCATGATCTCATTTAACTTTCATTGCCTCCTAAAGACCCCATCTCCAGATCCTGTCACATTGGGAGTTAGGGTTTCAACATTTGAATTTTAGGGAGGCATAATTTAGTCCATAGAACACATATAAAACTTTATCTACTTATCTATCTATTTTGTGTATTATATGTATCTACCTCAAGAGCAATTAATGTGACTTTTTGTTTTCTTGGTCTCTTCATATGTAACATTTTCAGCAATTAGTTGTTTCACAGTTCTTTTATGATGATTTCCCCAAACCACTGAATTAGATGGGTTTTTTTGTTCGTTTCTTGTTTTTTGTTTTTGTTTTTGTTTTATTCTTGCCACATTAAGAGTTACAATCTGAAGAAAATTCCAATCTGGTTCAATCACCAGTTTGTTTGTATCATTGATTTCCTGGTCTCTAAATTTAGGGTTTTTCAGTTGGCATCTGAAGCAGGGTGGTTCTTAGTTGCAAGGTACTTTCCAGCACATTATGGGCACATAGTCAACAGGGCCACCAAGCAGATCCACACATTATTGTCACAATTGAAATTGTCCCTTTCTATTTTTCAAGTGCTCTTTGGAGGGAAACTCCCCTTGGGTTGAGAAATACTAATAGGTACTCTGGGTGTTAAACCCAGTTCTAAAATTAAGAAGTGATAATAGTCCAAATGATTTTTGCATTCTGAACAAAATCAAACTCCAATAATTTCATCACCAATAAGTTTTATGGTTAACACTAATTATCTGAAAGAATGACACCCAATTATATTTATAATTTTTTATGTTTATGAAAATATTCTCACTATGTCACTCAAAGCTTGTTTTATCTGAATAATGAACCATTTGGAATAATTAGGAGCTGTTTTTATTTATTTATTTTTTCCTTTGACTAGCACTGATTAGCCTACTTCTAACTGTGTAGGCTTCTTGGAAGATAGAGAAATTACAATGTAGACTAGTGATAACTGATATTCCAAATAAAGTAATGAGAAAATAAGGTTACCAAGGTTAATTTGTACTAATTCACACTTAATAAGCCATCAAAGAGCAAATTATATTAACACAGTAAACATAATTTAATTGGTTTATCTTCATTGGTAATCACTCAATAATAAATCTCCATATTAGATATCTAGTCATAAGCTGCTTATTTTAACAACAAATTCTTAACAATTTTATATTGTTTACCCTAATATAATGCCAATTATAGTGATATATGATATATATATGTGTGTGTGTGTGTGTGTGTGTGTGTGTGTAATGTATACAAGCCTTGTGAAAGTATTCACTTATTGAACCCTTGTTTATGTGGAATCTTTTTTAGTTATGCCCAGAATGATACTAATGAGGACTAACAATGAGGATTCTTTCAATATCTGCTAGAGCTTCTATCTGAGTTCACATGAGAGGACCTATCATACAAACAGTACTACAGTAATCTTTGGTCAGTTGAAAACTTTTTATTGTTTTTTTTTGGCAAATTACTAAAATATAGTGTTTATCCTTCATTCCATGAATATATATTGAAGACCTACTATATAACAAGGATTCTTCTATTACTGAGAGAACCCTGAGAATCAAACATATATGATGTGCCCAACCCGCCGTTGGAAACAGATAATCACATATGCAGTTACAACATGTGAATATCATTGTGTTATCAGGTTCTCAAGGTGCTATGGGAGCACATAAGGGGAGATCTGATAAAAAGCACAAAAGGAAATGAAAAACCAGAAAGATGGAATATAAGAGACTGGAAGGTGTATTTTATGCTTCAGTGTGAGATGCAAGTGGAATGGTAGCAAAAGCTGAGGCCAGAGAGGAAAGTAAATGCCAAAGCATGAAATGTCCCTCAGTCTCTGGAGAGGAATTTGTCCTTCACACTTCAAGAAAAGTAGGAGGTCATTGAATGACTTTAATTAGAGGAAATACATCATGCTTTAGATTTAGACTCCTAAGACTTTAGAAAGATCCCTCTGGGTAGAGTGTAAAAAATAGATTATAAGAATAAATTAATTACATTCTTCTTGATTCATTAGATTAGTAAATATACTCTATAACTTCACAGTTTTATTTAACTTAAAATATGTTATATAACATCAATATCATAAAACCTTATATGACAGTATATTTTATCAGATATTTTCCCTGTTATGCTTTTCTATCCTCGCCTTCCCTTTTCTTTCATAGAAGCAATTATCTTCATCATGTTTTATAGTACATGGGTTGGGTTGAGAAAATCCTATGAGGAAGGTTTCAATCATTTAACCTTGGATGTCTTAGCTTTTTCAAGACAAGGTTAAGTCATTGTCATCATGATCTTTGTGAAATTCAAGTAAGGCTGATTGACAGTGAATCCTTGGCCACAATCATTGGAGCTGGGAAAAAAAGCTGATTTGATGTCAGTGAATTGGATGCTCTCTCCCACGGCATTTAAACTCCTAATATTAATGATCTCAGTGGAGACATAAGTCCTATAAGTGGTAGAGGTAAAAGTGAATTTTCTTCAAAGGTCATATACTAAAATTGTTGGAAAACGCGATTATGATCTTGAGCCCAATTTATAAATTTTTCCTTCAATTTTGTAGATACAAAGTATCTTTGAAATAAATACATTTTCCTAGGAGTATTTTGATTTGTTTTATGTTTCTTAGAAACAAAATTATATATCCTCTATATTATCAAAGTAATCACTTTATAAAGAGTTTCAGGTCTCCTAGTATTAAAACATCTAATTAATCAGTTTCTCTTGATCTGAGCAGAAATATTCATGTTTGTGTCCACTTTTCTTAAACATATACTTGTTAGTTTTTTATTTATTTAATATTTTATTTATTTATTTGACAGAAAACAGCTAGAGAGGGGATACAAGCAGGGGGAGTGAATGAGAGAGAGAAGTAGGCCTTCTTCTGAGCAGTGGGGCTTAATATCGGGACTCCAGGATCGTGAGTCAAAGACAGACACTTAGGAACTGAGCCACCCAGGCACCCCTGTTGTTAGGTTTTACTTGTTACTTAATACTTGTTAGGATGATTTCATCTATATAAAACATAAAATCCTAACTCATCAAATTTGAAAATTCAGAAAAAAAATTTTTCATAGTACTAGAAGCCTGAGATAGGATGTGAGTTAATTTGTCAGCTCAATGACATCATTAAGAATAAGAATCCAGAACATGGTGGAAGGCCAGGTGACCCCATTTTGGGGAGACCTTTCCTGAAGTGAGCTCAATTCCTGCAAAAAATACTATAAGAACACTGTGAGTACCCAAGAAATCAGACTGAAATGTAATATTTCACACTTCTGGATTACTATAGGGGAAGAATAGCATTGGCAAAGAGGAGATCTGGATACAGACATCTTGCTATGACTTGACTTCCTAAAAAGCTGTAAAAAGCCACAAGAGAACAAACCTTCCAGAGAACTAAAGCCTGAAAACCTGGTTGCCATAGATCCAAGCCTCTAGGAAGGGGGCAGAGACTCACCCAGGTAGAAGGGACTAAAAAATGGTGTGGCAGGCCTCTCCCCCAGAAGGGAAGCCAGAAGCACAAGAGAACAATATCCAAACTGGAAAACCTCAACATTGGAGGGAAGGCAACATATTAAGCTCCTGGTACTACCCCAAAAAGTGTACGCTTTATAGATACAGCTTTTTTTTTTTTTTTTAAATTTTATTTGACAGAGAGAAACACAGCCAGAGAGGAAACACAAGCAGAGGGAGTGAGAGAGGGAGAAGCAGGCCTCCCACTGAGCAGGGAGCTTGATGTGGGGCTTGAACCTGGGTCTTCGGGATCATGACCTGAGCCGAAGGCAGCTGCTTAACCAACTGAGCCATCCAGGCGCCCCAAGATACAGCTTTCACTTTATTTTCTTTTTTAACTTTTTTCTATTTTTACTATTAAAGTTTCCACTTTAAACTTAAAAATTCATTCTCATGGTTTTTGTTCTTTTAATTTTTAACCCACTAATTATTACCATGTTATACTTAATACAACACTCCATAATAATTTACCTTGAAACTTTTTCAAACACATACCTGTGCTTTCTGTTGTTTTTGTTGTTGTTCCTTCTCTTGTTTGTTTGTTTTTCTTTTTTTTCCCCTTTCTTCTCTCTTCTTTCCTTTATTCATTTTTCTTCTAAATATATAGTTATAAGCTTCAAGGTAATCCAGCAGCCCTATTCAATACTACCCATATATACAAACCAGTTCTAATCTCCCTATATCTTTAGAAAGTGGACTCCTCTAACAATAATAAAAAGACAAACCCAGGAGGATATGAAATACTTTCCTTGCCCACAAGGAGTGTTTGCCCTGACCTTCCCACCCTAGTCTGTCAGTGTTTCTGTGTAATTGTTTTTGCCTTTGTATTATATAAATATTGGTCTTGGGGGTCATTCGGGTTGGGTTTATCTTTTTGATCTCTTCAACTTTCTTTTACTCTTGATGTCCTTTTCTTTACCCTGTTGTAGTTTTGTACCATATTAATCTTAACACTGGGGCCCACTCTTGCTGGGGTTTTTTTCTTGCTTCCTTTTTCCCCTTCTCTCTCTTTTTGCTTTCTTCTTCCTTTTTGGTGGAGACTTCTGATTACTCCAAAACCTTCCAGTGATCAATTCACCTGGATAGTGGTTGACATATTTAGCTATACACCCCCTCAACCACTTCTTGCCACAATGACTCAGAGGAGGAATAACCAACAGAAGAAGAACCCAGAGACTGCAAACACAGTCACAGAATTACTGGAAATGAACATAAACAATATGACAGAAATGGAATTCAGGGCAGCAATCATCCAAGCAATGGCTAATTTGGAAAAGAACATTAGTCTCAAGATAGAAGCCCTAATGACAGAAGTGAAAGCCGAGGATTTTTGAAAGGCTATTAAAGAGATGCAATCTAATTTAAATATGCTAACAGCTAAAGTAAGTGAAGCTGAAGCTTATATTAGTG
Organism: Spilogale gracilis; assembly: GCA_004023965.1. Lineage (NCBI taxonomy): Eukaryota > Metazoa > Chordata > Mammalia > Carnivora > Mephitidae > Spilogale > Spilogale gracilis. The sequence continues at coordinate 72,258 of PITA01005471.1, read as the reverse complement.
ATTTAGAAAACAGATGGATTAAGAAGGAGGAGCAAGAGAAGTCTTGGAATAAAAAGCTAAAATCCCATGAAAATAGAATAAGGGAAATAAATGATGCCGTGAAACGTCCAATGTCAGCGTTATTGGAATCCCCGAAGGAGTTGAGAGAGAGAAAAGCCTAGAAGATATAGTTTAACAAATCATGGATTTGGAATCATGGAATGAAACTAACGTTCATGTCCTAGAGGCAGAGAGGACACCCCCTAGATCAATGAGGTCAGAAAAACCTCCAAGCACATAACTGTGAAATTTGTGAATCATAAAACCAAAGAATATATCTTAAGGGCAGCTAGGGGGAAGCGATCCCTTATGTATAGAGGGAGGACCATCAGAATAACATCAGACCTATCCACAGACCTGGCAAGCCAGAAAGGGCTGGCAAGACATATTCAGGAAATTATATGACAAAAATATGCAACTGAGGATAATGTACCCAGCAAGATTGGCTTTCAGAATGGAAGGAGAAATAAAGAGCTGCCAGGACTGCCAAGGTCTAAAAGATTATGGGACCACCAAGCCAGCACTGCAAGAAATGTTAAGAGGGGTTCTATAAAAGAGAAACGAACCCAAGAGTGACACGTAACTGAAATTTACAGAGGTAATCTATAGAAACATGAACATCACAGGCAACATGATGTCAATACAAACGTATCTATCAATAATCACTCTCAATGTGAATGGCCTAAATGCTCCAATAAAAAGGCACAGGGTTGAAGACTGGATTAAACAACAGGACCCATCCATATGCTGTTTACAAAAGACACATTTTGAATCTAAAGACACTTCCAGATTGAAAGTGAGGGGATGGAGGACCATCTTTCATGCCAATGGACCTCAAAAGAAAGCCATGGTAGAGATTCTCATATCAGACAAATTGGATTTTAATCTAAAGGCTGTAGTCAGAGACACAGAAGGACACTACATCATTCTTAAAGGCTCTATACACCAAGAAGATCTAAAAATTGTAAATATTTATGCCACCAACATGGGAGCAGACAACTACATAAGCCCACTGTTAAGCAACATAAACAGTCATATTGATTCGAACACATTAATTATAGGAGATCTTAACACACCACTCCCAGCAATGGACAGATCATCTAAACAGAAAATCAACAATTAAACAAGAGCCTTGAACGACACATTGGACCAGATGGATCTCATAGATATATTCAGAACATTCCACCCTAAAACAGCAGAATACTCATTCTTCTCGAGTGCACGTGGAACTTTCTCCAGAATAGACCACATACTAGGTCACAAATCAGGGCTCAATCGATACCAGAAGACTGAGATTATTCCCTGCATATTCTCTGACCACAATGCCATGAAACTGGAACTCAACCACAACAAAAAGTTCAGAAGAAAATCAAATACTTGGAAGCTAAATACTATCCTGCTCAAGAATCTATGGATCAACCAAGAAATCAAAGAAGAACTGAAACATTTCAGGGAAACCAATGAGAATGAAGATATATTGATCCAAAACCTATGGGATAAAGCAAAGGCAGTCCTAAGGAGGAAATACATAGCTATCCAAGCCTCACTCAAAAAGACTGAAGCATTCTGAATACACCAATTCTCATTACACCTTAAAGAACTGGAAAATCAACAACAAATTAAGCCAACCCCCCACACAAGAGGGGAAATAATTAGGATTAGAGCAGAGATGAATGAATCAGAAACTAGAGACATAGTAGAACACATCAACAAAACTAGAAGCTGGTTCTTTGAAAGAATTAATAAGATCGATAAACCATTGGCCAAACTAATCCAAAAGAAAAGGGAGAGGACCCAAATTAATAAAATTGTGAATTAAAGGGGAGAGATCACGACTAACATCAAGGAAATAGAAACAATCATCAGAAATTACTATCAACATTTATATGCCAATACGTTTAACAACCTAGAAGATATGGATATATTCCTGGAAACCTATACACTTCCAAGACTGAAACAGAAAGAAATTGATGATCTGAATAACCTATATCCAGTAATGATATTGAAGCAGTGATCCAAAAACCTCCTCCAAGAGCCCAGGACTGGATGGATTTCTTGGGGAATTCTACCAAACATTCAAAGAAGAAATAACACCTATTCCCCTGAAGTTCTTCCAAAAAATAGAAACAGAAGGAAAACTTCCAGACTCTTTCTATCAAGCCAGCATTACTCTAATCCCCAAACCAGACAAAGACCCCATTAAAAAGGAGAACTTCAAACCAATATCTCTGATAAATATGGATGCCAAGATTCTCAACAAGATCCTTGTTAATAGGGTCCAACACTACATTAAAAAGATTATCCACCACGACCAGGTGGGATTTATCCCAGGGATACAAGGGTGGTTCGACACTCGCAAATCAATCAATGTGATAGAACAAATCAATAAGAAAAGAGAGAAGAATCACATGGTACTCTCAATTGATGCAGAAAAGGCATTTGACAAAATACAACATTCGTTCCTGATTAAAGCTCTTCAAAGTATAGGGATAGAGGGAATGTTCCTCAACCTCATAAAATCTATCTATGAAAAACCCACAGCGAATATCATTCTTAATGGGAAAAAATTGATGGCTTTCCCTCTGAGATCAGGAATAAGATAAGGATGCCCACTCTCACCACTACTGTTCAACATAGTGTTAGAAATCCTAGCAACAGCAATGAGACAACAGAAAGAAATAAAAGGTATTTAAATTGTCAAAGAAGTCAAACTCTCTCTCTTTGCAGATGACATGATACTCTATGTAGAAAACCCAAAAGAATCTACCCTCAAACTACTAAAACTCATACAACAATTCGGTAATGTGACAGGATACAAAATCAATGCACAGAAATCAGTTGTGTTCTTATACACTAGCAATGCAAATTTAGAAAGGGAAATCAGAGAATCAATTCCATTTACTATAGCACCAAAAACCATAAGATACTTAGGAATAAACTTAACCAAAGAAGTTAAGGATCCTTACTCGAGAAACTACAGAACACTCATGAATGAAATTGAAGAAGACACAAAAAGATGGAAGAGCATTCCATGCTCATGGATCGAAAGAATAAACATTGTTAAAATGTCTATGCTGCCCAAATCAATCAATACTTTCAATGCCATTCTGATCAAAATTCCACCAACATTCTTCAGAGCATTGGAACAAACAATCCTAAAATTTATATGGAATCAAAAAAGACCCTGAATCACTAAGGAATTGTGAAGAAGACAAACAAAGCTGGGGTCATCTCATTACCTGACTTCAGGCTTTAACACAACTGTGATTTCACCAAGACAGCATGGTACTGGCACAAAAACAGACAAATAGACCAATGCAACCAAGTAGAGAGTCCAGATATGGACCCATAAATATATGGTCAAATCACCTTCGACAAAGCAGGAAAAAAATATCCAGCATTTTTATTATCCAAAAATATCCAAAAATATCCAAAGTATACTGCCCACTTTTAACATTTCAAAGGTCCCTCTGGAAACAGGCTGCTCACAGTCACTTCATTTGTGCATTGATGTTTCAAACAAAGAAAAAAGACAGTCTCTTCAATAAATGGTGCTGGGAAAATTGGACAGCTACATATAGAAGAATGAAACTAGACCATTCTCTTACACCACACACAAAGGCAAACTCAAAATGGATGAAAGACCTCAATGTGAGGCAGGAATCTATCAAAATCCTGAAAGAGAACATAGACAGTAACCTCTTTGACACCGGCCACAACTTCTTTCAAGACACATCTCCAAAGGTAAAGGAGACAAAAGCAAAAATGAACTTCTGGGACTTCATCAAAATAAAAAGCTTCTGTACAGCAAAGGAAACAGTCAACAAAACAAAGAGGCAACCCATGGAATGGGAGAGGGTATTTGCAAGTGACACTACAGACAAAGGGCTGATATCCAAGATCTATAAAGAACTACTCAAACTCAAGATCCAAAAGGAAGATGAACACATCAAAAAATGGGCAAGAGACATGAAGAGGCACTTCTCCATAGAAGACATACAAATGCCTAACAGACACATGAAAAAATGTTCAGGGAAATTCAAATCAAAACCACACTGAGATACCACCTTACACCAGTCAGAATGGCCAAAATTAACAAGACAGGAAACAACAAGTGTTGGAGAGGCTGGGGAGAGAGGGGAACACTCTTACCCTGTTGGTGGGAGTGCAAGTTGGTGCAGCCGCTTTGGAAAACAGTATGGAGATTCCTTAAAAAATTAAAAATAGAGCTACCTTATGACCCTGCAATTGCACTACTGGGTATTTACCCCAAAGAGACAGATATAGTGAAAAGAAGGGCCATATGTACCCCAATGTTCATTGCAGCAATGGCCACAATCGCCAAACTCTGGAAAGAGCCAAGGTGCCCTTCAACAGATGAATGGATATAGAAGATGTGGTACATATATACAATGGAGTACTACGCCTCCATCAGAAAGGATGAATATCCAACTTTTGTAGCAACATGGACTGGATTGGAAGATATTATGCTGAGTGAAATAATCCAAGTAGAAAAAGTCAAGTATCACATGGTTTCACTTACTTGTGGTGCATAAGGGGTAATATAGAGGATAGTAGGAGAAGGAAAGGAAATGGGAAGTAGGGTAATTCGGAGAGAGAAATAAAACATGAGACTTCGGACACAGAAACAAACTGAGGGACTTGGAGGGAGGGGGTGGGGGGATGGGAGAACCTGGTTGTGGGTAATGAGGGCATGTATTGCATGGAGCACTGGGTGTGGGGCATAAGCAATGAATCTTGGAACACTGAAAAAATAAAATAATTAAAAAAAAATAAGAATCCACCTCTCTCTTTCTGAGCCAACCATCCTCAACATGCCAACATTTTTCCAACACTGTTGCAACAGCTGTGGTCAACTCTTTCTCTGACAACATCATATTTCTGGAATACATGATACTATTTAAAAATACTTATATTTAAAGGAATAACTTTAAAATTAAGATATAATTAAAATCTTAAAGTAGCATCTTTGCAATTATCAAATACAACATTCTCCTTTAAAGATTTTAATCTGTTTTCCCAAAATTTTTGCTTAATTAAATTAATGGTTTCCTAGCCATTACATTATTGTATATATGATAAAAAGTATGAAAGAGCATCAGCTAGAGTTCAGTTTAAGGAACAGAAAAGGTAATGTGTGCATTGAAAGACTTGTCTTCTAAGGTTCTAAAACATGGGTGGTGATGATTGTGGGTGATAGGGATGAGGAAGATTGAAGAAGTAAAAAAAGGGAGGAAGTTGAGGAGGCCAGCAAACATATTTAATCTGTTTCCTAATTCCAATTACAATTGGCACCATATTATTTTAGCCTCTACATATGTCCATTTCTAGGTCTTTAAGGTGTCACATTCCTATGGGAAGTACTCTCAGGCTTTTGGAAGAATGTTTCATTCAGAATTTAGATTCCATGGGGGTTTTGCACATGAAAAGTCTTTTCCTGTTTGTTGGAAATTAACAGTCAAATTGGGGAGACTGAACTAATAGAAAGAGAAGATATTTTATTGCTAAAAATTAAGGGTGAGCTAAAGCACTCCAGAATTATTGTATTCAAAGTATACTGCCCACTTTTAACATTTCAAAGGTCCCTCTGGAAATAGGCTGCTCACATTCACTTCATTTGTGCATTGATGTTTCAAACAAAGCAGTAATATTTTTTTCCTGCTTTACATATTGTTTCCACCCAAGATTGTATTAGAAGAAAAAGAGACAGACAAAAAGAGACAAAAGAATTAGAAAGCCACAGAAAAAGTGGTGTTTGAAGGAAGGACTAGAAAGTTTGGTAATATAAATGTTATATTTCACTTTCTGAATTTTCTCCATGACTGTGCTGCAATATAAAATTTTGTAAAGATATATACATATGTATTGTAACATGAACTCATAAATGAAAAACAATCATGTTTTCATATTAATGACAGCAATGCCTTTCTCTTAATAAAAAAAATGCCTTTTATGTTATGTTCTTAGGCTTTCTGGAAATTGAGTTTACACATATGCAACTTCTCTCTCTCTCTCTCTTATATATTCAAAGTTCCCTTTTGTAGTTTCTCTTTTATACAAGTTGAATATTATAGATATAATAACATAAAAGAAATCTTCAGTTAAGTTTTTTATTGTATTTTTAACCGTCTTTTTTATTTGACCACAACAAGAGTGATGAAATCAATTTTTAGTGGAATTTAAAGCTTATGCAGCCAATATAATATGCTCTCTGAGATCAGTAGAAGCTATCCTTCACTTGTTCTCATTTTCTATTTCACTTTGTACCTCTTGGTTGTTGATGAGCTGAATCCTAAGTGTCAATTTGGAAATTTGCTTCTCATCGTGAGTGTTCTGATATAAGAATAGCTGCTTTGGAGAGACAAATGTTTATTCCATAGAATGCAGATGATCAATCACAGATCTTAATACTCTATCTGAATAGGTTTTTCTGAAATATAATTTTAAAATACCATTTTATTTAACTTAATTTAAAAACTTAAGACTTTATTTTATAAAACAGTTTTAAATTCATAGCAAAATTGAGGAGAAGGTATAGATATATCCCACCTACTTCCAGCTCCTATACATGAATGGCTCCCTCCATTATCAATATCATCTAACAGAGTGGTTCATGTATTACAATTGATGAAACTACACTGGCTCATCATAATCACCCAAAGTCCAGAGTATATGTTAGGTTTCACTCTTGGTATAGTACATTTTATGGCTTTGGTCAGGTGTATAATGATGTGTAGCCATCATTATAGTAAATTATAGAGTATTTTCACTGTCCTAAAAAGTGCCCTATTCTCCCCCTCGTCATTTGTCCACCTATCCTCCCTTCTCCCAAAAGCTGGCAACTACCTCTGTTTTTGTTATCTCTATAGTTTTCCTTTTCTGGAATATCACACAGGTGAAATGTAGCCTTTTCAGGTTGGCTGTTTTTCATTTAATAATATGCATTTCAGCTTCCTCCATGTATTTTCATGGCTTGGTAGTTTATTTCTTTTTTTGTTGTTGTTAATTATTTTATTAAAATATAATGCATTATTTGTTTCAGGGGTACAGGTCTGTGATTCATCTCTCTTAAAAAATTCACAGCTCTCACCATAGCACATAACCTCCCCAGCATCCATCACCCAGCCACCTCATCTATCTCACCCCCTGTTTCTTTTGAACATTGAGTAATAGGCCATTGTTTAGATGTACAACAGCCTCTTATATGTATTCACCTACTGAAATACATCTTCGCTGTTTCCAAGTTCTGCCAATTACAAATAAAGTTGTAGTGTGTGTGTGTGTGTGTGTGTGTGTGTGTGTGTGTGTGTATTTACATACGTTTTCAACTCCTTAGGGTAAATACCAAGAAGCACCTTTGCTGAAATTGTATGGTAAGAGTATGTTCAGTTTGGTTCGAAACCACTGAACTGTCTTTCAAAGTGGTTGTACTGCTTTGTAACAGTTGTACTGTTAGAGCATTCCCATTGCTCCACTACCTAACCACTACTTGGTGCTGTCAGAATTCCAGATTCTGGCCAACTACTAGACATGTATTGGAATGTCATTGTTTTTTTAATTTCCATTTCCCTGATGACACATATGAAGCACTTTTTACATACTTGTTTGCCATCTGTGCATCTTCTTTGAGAGGTGTCAATTAAGATTTTGGGCTCATTTTAAATCAGGATTTTTGTTTTCTTATTGTTGACTTTTAAGAATTCTTTGTGTATTCTGGATAACAGTCTTTTATCACATGTGTCTTTTACAAATATGTTCTTCTAATCTGTGACTCCTTTTCTCATTCTTTTGGCACTGTCTTTCATTGTCAAGCTTATCAATTATTTCTTTTATGAATTGAGCTTTAATGTTGCATCTAATAATGTGTCACTATAGCAAAGACCATTTAGGTTTTCTCCTTTGTATATCTTCCACGTATTTTATAGTTTTACCTTTTTAATTTCGATCTGTGATCCATTTATAGTTAATTTTTGTAGAGGATATAAGGTCTGTGTCTATTTATATATAAACACATTGTATATATACTATATATATAATGTAAATATCCAGTTGTTCTTGTACCATTTGTCAAAAAATTATATTTACTCCATTTTTATTAACTCTATTCCTTTGTTAAAGGTCAGTTGACTATATTTATGTGGTCCTATTTCTGGGTTCTCTATTTCTGGATCTGTTCCATTGCTAGGTCTTTTTTTTTTAACCAATACTTGCCTATATTAATGACTGTAGCTTTATACTTAAGTTTTGAAATCCAGTGGTATCAGTTCTTCAAATTTGTCTTCTCTATTTCTTTTTTGTTGTTGTTGTTTTTATTTAAATATTGTATTTGCTATTCTGAGGCTTTTGTCTCTCTATATACAATTAAGGATCAGTTTGTCAATATTGAAAAAAAGAATTGGCTGGGATTTTGATTGGAATTTAATTGAATCCATAAATTAAACTCAATATTAACAATATTGAGTCTTCTAACCCATGAATATGGAATATCTCTCCCTGTATTTCAATTCATCAAAATTTTGTAGTTTTCTTATATATATATACATATATATGGAGAAAGAGAGATAGGTAGAGAGATGATTAGATAGATAGATATTCTGCAACTTTGCTATAATATATTTTTAATTCCAAGAGTTATTTTGTCATTTTGGATTGCTACATTGATGATCATGTTGTCTAGGAATATTTTTTTTTCTTCTCAATCTATCTGATTCTGTTTCCTTTTCTTATCTTATTGCATTAGCTAGAACATCCAGTATGTTCTAACTAATGATATGGAAAAGAAGTGGTAAAAGAGGACATCCTTACTTTGTACCTAATCTTAGTGGAAAAGATCCATTTTTCACCATTAAGTTTGATGTTATTAACTTACTTTTAAATCATCTGTTATTCTAGATCAATAAAAATTTAGGAAGTTGAAAATTAAAAACAAACTAGCCAAGTATTTATTTATTATATTAACTTTTATTTTTTAGAGGTGTTACTTTAAAATAATCTTTTTGATTAAAAAAACAAATGTATTTGTTAGGAATGTCTTATTATATCATAGCTCTTGAGATTCTACATTTTCTTTGAAATCAAATAATAAATTCACATAGACATTGCACAGTAAATTTTCTTTGGAGAAGAAAATCTATATTATATCAGGAAACATATTCACTGCATAGAAACAGTAAGACTGAACTTCAGAGTCTCATGGTAATTTATAAAACCTCTTTTGTCATTTCCTTTATAATTAAATGGTAATTTAGACATTCCTCCAAGGTAACTTTAAATTATTGGCAAGGGTATGGTATCATTCAAAATATTTATTTGGTGACAAATGGTATCAGAAAAGAATTATTTCCCTGATATTCAAAATTTTTATTAATGAGATTAAATATTAATAAAACATATTGATAACCCATGATGAAGATCCATTAATAGTCTCTCAACTTTCGTCACTTTAGAGATAATATTTGGTATAACCAAAGATAAGAATAGAATGTTTTGTTACTACTTGTGGAGTCTGTTTAAAATTTACTAAGGGGCGCCTGGGTGGCTCAGTGGGTTAAAACTTCTGCCTTCAGCTCAGGTCATGATCTCAGGGTCCTGGGATCGAGGCCCACATCGGACTTTCTGATCAGCAGGGAGCCTGCTTCCTCCTCTCTCTCTCTGCCTGCCTCTCTGCCTACTTGTGATCTCTCTCTCTGTCAAATAAATAAGTAAAATCTTTAAAAAAATAAGTAAATAAAATTTACTAAGAAAATTGTGTGTGTGTATACACTTTAAAATTATGTACAGGTGTTTCTGCACAATTTCATATACACATTCTTGATAAACTTTACATTCTGCAAAACTGCACATATTACACACTTATGATAAAAGGACTTGTGAAAAAAATTTTTTTAAAAATAAAATAAGTTCTCCTTGTTGATGGGGTCTTTGTCTGGTTTGGGGATTAGAGTGATGCTGGCTTCATAGAAAGAGTCTGGAAGTTTTCCTTCCGTTTCTATTTTTTTGAAAGAGCTTCAGGAGAATAGGTGTTATTTCTTCTTTGAATGTTTGGTAGAATTCCCCAGGGAATCCGTCTGGTCCTGGACTCTTGTTTTTGGGGAGGTTTTTGATCACTGCTTCAATCTCATTACTAGATATAGGTCTATTTAAATTGTCAATGTCTTCCTGATTCAGTCTTGGTAGTTTAAAATAAAAGGGCTTGTGGACCTGACACCATGAAACTCCTAGAAGAAAATGTAGACAATAATTTCTTTGACACCTTCAGTAGAAACATTTTTCTAGATATTTTTAATTAATTTCAAATTTACAAATTTCAAACATACAGAAATAAAACAGGGAGTTACCATATAACCCTCACATAGTTTTTTTATGATGTTAAGATCTTATGTCACAATGATACATTTGTCAAATTAGAAACCAGTATTTGTATGTTACTGTAACTAAACTAAAATGTTCCCTCAAATTTCAGCAGTTTTTCAACTTTTAAGCATTTTTAAGTTCCAGGATCCAATCCAGTATATGACACTGAATTTAATTATCTTATTTGTTGGTCTCCTCTGGTCTGTAATAGTTTCTCAGTAGTTTTTTGTTCCCAGTGACCTTGACACTCTAGCAGAAACGGTCAGATACTTTTGCAGTGTCCTCAATTTGAATTTGCCTGATGTGTTTCTTGTAATGAGATTAGCTTTATGTGTATGTGTTTGTTTTGTTTTGTTTTGTTGCCAGAATACCTTAGAAATAAGGTGGTATTCTCATCACATAATAAAGGATACATGCTATCAAAATGTCTTATCCTTGATCACTTGATTGCAGTAGAGTTTGTAAAATCTCTTCATTGTTAAGTCACAGTTTCTTTTCCCAGGTCCATATTGTTCTCCTAGGAAGAGAGTCTTTGTGAGTAGCACTCCTAAAAGGTGGGAGTTATGTTTCACTTTCTTGGAAGTAGTAAGTAAATAAAATCATTTTTTAATATTCTACACAGGAAATTTGTTTATTCTCATTTTTAAATTTATTTATTTATTTATTTATTTATTTATTTATTTATGTATTCAGTTCTATTAGTATGAACTTATAAATATTTATTTTATACTTTTGGTTGTACTCCAATACTAGTTTGTTCCTTATGTTACTCAGATTTTTCCAGTTTAATTTTTGGGAGCTCTTCACTTGGTTCCTGGATCCTTTTGGCCTGACTCTTTCTTTTTAGCACTTCTTTTGCTTTATAGTAATACAAAGCAATACAGATTCATCACATTTCCCTGGCCCTAGCCATTTTTCCAAAAACTCTTAATTTTTCTTATAGAAGAACTGAACTCAAAATCAAGATATATGTGATCTGGTATGTTTATTGCTACTAGGCTGTCAGTGATTCCAGGCCCACTAGGCATACATATCTAGTAACTATGTGTGTGTATAGATAAATAGATGATAGATAGATAGATGATAGATAGATGATAGATAGATAGATACTATCCTATCTACAACTCTGTGTATATATACTATACATACATTTCTTTAATTGTAGATAGATGATGATACATGATACATAGATAATAGAGAGATAGAGAAACATTCACATTAAGGTTTCCATCTCTAATCCCACACCAAAGTTTCATTCTAGCCTTCCTTTCTTGCTTATTTATAATTTCTCCATCTGACAGAAACAAATCTAGCTCTTACCTTCTACCACCCATTTACTTGGTGGTTCATTCTCAGTTTAACTCCAAATAGGTTCAGAATTGCTAACTCAAACCCCTCTAAGAAATTTATCATTTATACTATAGTGCTATGCACAGTTCTTTTTGTCTTTAGCCTTACAATTTCCTACCAAAACACATTTTCAAAAGTTGCTTAGGTCAGATTCTTTTTCTTCTTCGTTGGTTTTCAGTCTTTTACATGAATATTTCTATACACACAAAGCATCTCCTTTAATTGTGAGGAAAAATTGCTTCTGATTACTTCAAATAATAACATATTATTAAAATAGCATATTAACCAGGTTTCTATATAATTCCTCTATTTGCCAGGTGAGAATAAAGTAATTTTCATCAAAGCACATAATTTAAACCAGAACAGATGGTGTTATGTGATTCAGGCATTGACTAATTTATACATTCTAGAGAATTGGTGAAAGTCATAGACAAGTATGGTTAAGCTATGTGATTATGTCTTGATTCAGTATGCAGGTTCTTTTTCCTGTAGCATCTGGTCATTAATCAGCCATTTCTATGCTACCATCTGATTCCAAACTGCATTGGAAGAGTTGGTATTATATACTAGGATTTTTTTTTTATTTTACACAGTATCCTTTTCTCTAAGAATTCCTCAGTTGCCTTTTGACATCAAGTGTCATACTGATACACAGTTAACTGATGATTACATGATGATATAATTCTAGGTTTTTTTTCTTAAGGATATAATGTTTTTATCCACAGATATTAATAAGTTATCTATAAAGTGCTGTGTTAGGTAGCATCAGTTTTCTACTGCTGTGTAGCAAATTACTATAAACTTAGAAGCTTAAAATAATACCTATCCATTATCTTACTGTGTCGATGAAACTGGCTCTCTTCTCAGGGTCTCACGAGACTATAGTAAAGGTGTCATCTGGGATGTAATCTCATCTAGAGACTCAACAATGAAAGGATATTCTCCTAAGCTTACATAAGGAGCTGGACAAATTTATTTCCTAGTGATTGTATGACTAAGGGTCATCCCATTTTACTGGCTGTTGACTGGAGGTCAATCTCAGATCCTAGAGGCAACTCCCACACTGCCCTACATCATGATCTTCTCTGTAGGCATTTTCCTTCTTCAAAATCAGCAAGAGCATCTCTTTTTCCAGGCTGCCAAGACAGAGACTTATATAATGTAACATAATCATAGGATTGGCATCCACACCTTTGTCATATTCTATTTATAAGAAGCAATCCCAAGGCTCTGCTCCTACTCAGGAGACAAAGGGATTATACAAGAATGTGACTCATGGGGAAGGAGCAGGGGATCACTTAATGGTGTGTCTGCCACATTATTCTTGTGAATGTTGAGTTAAATATACACACTGTCACTACTTATAAATTTTCCTATTTAGTGTGGCAGCAGATAACAACAATGTAAACAAAACATAAAGCAAATTACAAATATCAATGTGTTACACAGCAGAAATAAATAGGCTGCTAAGAGAGATCATAATGTAGGGAAAACTACTTCAGATGCACTACTGTTGAAAGGCTTTTAGAAGTCATGCAACTTCCTAAGGACTGAGACCTAAAGGATGAGAAAGAGCTCACCATGAGAAGAACGACAAAGAGAAGAGGGGCAGTGTTTAAGATGGAAGAAATAGAATAATCCTAGAAGTGGATGGGTGGGGGGAGCAACTTGTCTGAGAAGCTGCAATAAGGCATGTGTGACATGAGTATAATGAAAGAAGGATGTAGATATACAGAAATTATAGATTTTGAGGACAAGAAATGAGTTTACATATTATTTTAAGAGTAGTGGGTAATTGTGTGTGTGTGTCTGGGAGGGAATTGGCATGATATGATTTATAAATGAATACTCTTCCTCTATTAAATAAGAAACAGTTGGAAAAATAGAGGAGGAATGATCAATTAGGAGGCTATTATGTTATTTCAAACAAATGGTGGTGGGGATGGCTAAGAATGGTGACAGAGGACAGAAATGTGTATAAAATCAAAATATATGTTCAATGTAGAGTATATGAATTTGATCTCAGTTTTAGATTATGATACATCAAAATTAAAATATTGAATGCACATATCTGGACCTCAGAAGAGACATTCAGAATTGTTTTAATTAACATATAATGTATTATTTGCTTCAGGGGTACAGATCTGTAAATCATCAGTCTTACACAATTCACAGCACTCACCATACACATACCCTCCCCAATGTTCATAACCTAGCCACCCTAACCCTCCCCACCATCCCCCATCAACCCTAAGTTTATTTCCTGAGATTGAGTCTCTTATGCTTTGTCTCCCTCCCTCTGGTCCCATCTTGTTTCATTTTTCCCTCCCTACCCCCAAGACCCACTGTCCTGCCTCTCAAATTCCTCATATAAGAGAGATTATATGATAACTATCTTTCTCTGATTGACTTATTTTGCTCAGCATAATAGCCTCCAGTTTCATCCACATTGTTGCAAATGACAGGATTTTATTTTTGATGGCTGCATAGTATTCCATTGCTTATATATACCACATCTTCTTTATTCATTCATCTGTTGATGGACATCTAGGTTCCTTCCATAGTTTGGCTATTGTGTACATTGCTGCTATAAACATTTGAGCGCATGTGCCTCTTTGGATCATTACATTTGTATCTTTAGGGTAAATACCCAATAGTGCAATAGTTGGGTCATAGGGTAACTTTATTTTCAACTTTTTGAGAAATCTCCATACTCTTTTCCAGAGTAGCTGCACCAGCTTACATCCCCACCAACAGTGTAGGAGGATTCCCTTTCCCTCACATCCTCACCAACATCTGTCATTTCCTGACTTAATTTTAGCCATTCTGACTGGTGTGAGGTGGTATCTCACTGTGGTTTTGATTCATATTTCCTTGATGCTGAGTGACATTGAGCACTTTTTCATGTGTCTGTTGGCCATTTGAAAACATTTGAAAGATTTTATTTTATTTTATTTCATTTTATTTTGTTTTATTTTATTTTATTTGGATCCACATCCAGCATTGAGCTCAATGTGGGGCTTGAACTTATGACCCTGAGATCAAGACCTGAACTGTGAAAATCATGAGGGCAAGAAAGGGTTAGTTTTCCCACTGAAGGAAACAATAGCAAACAAAAAGCTCTGCTGCAATCGAAAGGTGTATAACATAAGGACAGACTGTCTCTGTGTCACATTTGGGCAATTTTTACAGTATTTCAGACTTTTCATTGTTATATTTTTTGTAGTGAACTGTGATCAGTTATCTTTAATGTTCCTATTGTAGTTGTTTTGCAGTGTCATGGACCACACTCATATAAGATAGTGAAATGAATTGATAAATGTTGTGGGTATCCGACTGCTCCACTGACCAGTCTTGGGTCTCCCTATTCCCTGAGACACAACGATATTGAAATTAGGCCAATTAATAACCCTACAATTCCTTCTAAGTGTTAAAATGAAAGGAAGAGTCACATATCTCTCACTGTACATCAAAAGCTAGAAATGATTAAACTGAGTGAAGAAGGCATGTCAGAAGCTGAGATAGCCTAAAATCTAGGCTTCTTATAGCAGTTAGTCAAGTTGTGAATGCAAAAGAAAAGTTCTTAAAAGAAATTAAGCATACATGGGGAATGGGGAATGAATCTTGGAACACTGGGAAAAAAAAATTAGTAACAATAAAAAAAAAAGAAATTAAGCATACCATTCCAGTGGACGCATAAATCAGAAAGTGAAACAATCTCATTGCTAATATGAAGAAAGCTTTAGTGATCCAGATAGAAGATCAAATCAGCTATGACATTCTCTTAAATCAAAGCTTAATTTAGAGGATGGCCTTAAGTCTCTTTGATTATATGATTATATGAAGGCTGAGAGAGGTAAGGAAGCTGCAGAAGAAAAGTTAGAAGCCAACACAAGTTTAAGGAAATAAGGCATTTCTATAAGCTAGAAGTGCAAGGTGAAGCAGAGATTGTTAATGTAGAAGCTGCAGTAAGTCATCCACACCTAGATAAGATGATTAACACCAAACAACAGATTTTCAATATAAATGAAACCACCATCTATTGAAAGATACCATTCAGGACTTTCATAGCTAGAGAGGGGGAGCCAATATTGGACATGCAAACTATCTCAGTGGGCAGAATTTTAAGCAGTGGATATGGCTACCTACTTTATCAATGTGGCAATGACCAAGCTATAGATGTATGCTCATTTATGAGAAATATACAATAATTTTGCCAGCTAGTCAAGAACTATAAAAACAGAACTGGAGAATTAATGCCAGAGTGTATGATGAAGAAGAATGTGGCCTCTGGAAAGGACAGGTAGTTGAAGCTTTTGTGTCCCATATAAACACACATCAAAGAAATCCACTAGAGATAGGGTGTCACTAATTATATATACCTCTTGTCCATTTATGTGTTTCACATATTTTATGATCATATGGAAGTATTACAACATAGTTAGTGTCCTAAACATAGATAAATATCAATGGTAGAGCAAAGTGAGTGGTTAAAGGCAGTAAAACGCTGCACAGATTATATAATCTATAATCCTGAATTTCTCTAACTGTAAAATGAGCATAACTGAATCTACTTCATCAGTTTGTAATGAAGATAAAGTAAGAATATCTGCACATAACTCTGGACCATGATATTTTTTTCACTAAATATCACCTATAAAAGCAAATACTACAATTACCAGGTTTATCAGGATCTGTGATTAAGTACACAGATCTTGGAGCTACCTGTTTAGATGAAAGTCCTAATATGTCCTTTAGCAGCTGAATAACCTTGGGCAAGTCATTTAGTCTCAGATCCTCATTTTTAGAAAAACATAGTACCAACTTCATAAGACTTTTGTGATAATTAATACATGCAAGATACTTGGGTAGAACCTGAAAACAATAAATACTACATGATTAACTTTTAAGACTAAACCTAAACTAAATTTTAAAAAGGGGGGTTACAATATAATCCACTTTCATAGTCTGCTGAAATGATTTTTTTTTTTTGAAATGATTTTTATAGTTAGACGGTGATGCACTTTCTAATTTGAACTAAACATTAACAATGGAAAGTATGTATTTATTTCTTGGATAACTTCATTATGCTAATTAGACTTTAAACTCTTAAAATAGAATCACCATGCCATCTATTCATATTTAATTAGAACCTGGATTAAAGGGAAACACAGAGTTAACATTCATAAATAAAAACCAGAAGCATTTTCCCCAAAGTGAAACTTGCACAGTAATCATACACACACACACACACACACACACACACACACACACACACACACACACATTTTATGATCATGATGTTGATTATACACTGAATTTTCTGCAGAGGGTGCAGAGAGTGAATTATATACAGTTGTTATAAAGGCAAGCAGCCCATATTTACTCAAAATCTCAGACAAGAAGTGTTACAGTGACAGATTCCTGTTTCCCAAGTGCATCAATCAGTACTCCCAAGCACTCTAAGAAAAGTCTTTGAGGAGTATCTGAAGATTCCTTTAACTCTGAATCTCTTCCTGGATTATTTGCATGAAGTCTTTGGAGGGCCCACTCCAAAGGCAGATGCATCTGTTACATTAAGAAAAAGGTTCTGGGATGCCTGGGTGGCTCAGTTGGTTAAGCGACTAGCTTCGGCTCAGATCATGATCCCGGAGTCCCAGGATCGAGCCCCACATCGGGATCCCTACTCGACGGGAAGCCTGCTTCTCCCTCTCTCACTCCCCTTGCTTGTGTTCCCTCTCTGGCTGTGTTTCTCTCTGTCAAATAAATAAAATCTTTAAAAAGAAAAAGAAAAAGGTTCTAATGTTCTAATATTGTCACAGTTAAAGCATAACACAATTGTTTCTGATGGCTAAAAAGCAAACAAATAACAACAACACAACAAGAACTAAGGCAACAACAAACAAGCAAGAGAGGCACAGGAGGAGACAGATTGTTTCAGGTGCAGAGATTAATAGCTTACCTTTCTCTCCATGATATTCTCCAGTTCTACACTTGGGTTTAATGATAAATATTCCAATCTGCTAACATAACTGTTCTAAATTAGCATTATCACTGTGTAATCTGGATCACTGCTGAGAACTCAACAGAATTTTCATTCACTCAAGTCCATGACTACTAAAAAGTACTAGATTACTCAGAGTAAATGCATTAAGCTTCAACATTAAACATTAAGCTCATATCTTATTAACACAATAGCAGAAAGATTAATTTGTCCTCCTGATAACTTTAGGAGATAGCCTCTACTTCAAATATGAGATATTGGAGATTATTATTATTTTTGATATAGAATTAGTGTCCTCTGACCCATAGTTTTTATTATTTTTTGTGTGTGACAGGAGCCAAATAGCAATAGTCATTATGAAACAATTGGGTTATGATTTTCTTCCAGATTAGAATGAAGTGAAAAATTTTGCACATAATTCTCAGCAATGATCCTTCCAAATTGAATTTTCAATCAAAATTGAATTTTAATTCATTTCTTTTTTAACACAGCCATTTCTTGTATTTTTCAGACAAAAACTGAAAGCAAAGCATTAAAATGTAATTTGTTGAACATGTTTTCATTTCTACTCCCTTTTAATTTTCATATTTTTTAAAATTTATTTTAAAATGTATGCTTTACAATGTGATGATTAGAATCTTTAACTCCTAATTAGAAGCAATGACAGCAACAATTAGGTCCATTGCTTGGAGGCCTATAAAAGCCATGCATGATTAAAGTTGCTAAGATCAATAGGTATTTTACACTCTATAAACCAATTTTATATTTAATATTATTTGCCAGTGCAAATGTGTATGTTTTAAAACCTGCCTTTAACATGTTTTCCAGTATGTCTATTTTTCAAAATGTGAAAAGTCAAGTCAGGAAGAATTAGTAACATTTGAGATGAGGTAGAAAATACATCACTTCTGACCTGGAGTTAGTGTTCTAGCTGAGTAACAAGGCATCTGAGGACATACTGTAATTCACCCTCAGGGTCACTTTCCCTTGTTACTTACACAGCATGTAACCTCTGCTTCAAACAAGTGAGGTGAATTATACGTGCAGAGTGGGTAAGAAGGATAGGATGAAGGAAAACAGCATCACTTCAAATCTGGCATGTGTCTCCAACAGCTCAGTAGCTCTGTCAAAGATGATGTCCGCATAAGTTGCTTCTGAAAAGGAAGGAGACTATGCCAAGAAATAAACTGAAAATAGTAACTATAAACTGATCACATCGCCTTCTCTTTTACTAAAATATCCAGTCCTTTCATGTTTTAAATACTCTTCAAATCATAAGCTTTTGTATGTGGTGTACATGTAGCAACACATTTCATAACAACTGGTAAAAAATTGTATAGAATAAGGCAATTGTTTCATGAATGACTTTTAATTTTTCTTTATTTTTTTCTTCTTATTTTTTTGCTTTGAAACAATTATAGACTCACAGAAAAGTGCAAAAGTAGTACAGGGAGGTACTCTATGCCAATCACCCACTTCCCCCCTAATAGTAATATCCTATATGACCATGGTACACTATCAAAACCAGAATATTGATTAATGACTTTTAAAGGATATTACAATCACAAAATGATGAAGAGATTAAAATTTTAGACTCTATTTAATATTATAATGAAATCATAAGACAATCCACCTGTTTTTGTCTTCATTTTTTAAACATTCTTTTACCTATTTTTTTTAAGATCTTATTTATTTATTTGACAGAGAGAGATCACAAGTAGGCAGAGAGGCAGGCAGAGAGAGAGGAGGAAGCAGAGAGCCCAATGCGGGCCTTGATCCCAGGACTCTGAGATCAGGACCTGAGCTGAAAGCAGAGGCTTTAACCCACTGAGCCACCCAGGCGCCCATCTTTTACCTATTTTTGAAGTAAGGAATAATACATTGCTTCACTGAAGAGATTATTAGAATTTAGGTTTACAAAGTAAATCTGTCTTTGTTTAGTAACAAGAATTTGTCTTGCATTTGTTGAAGGTGTGGATAGTTTTAATTTCCATATAAATATGCATGAATAAACTTGCTTTCTAGTAACATTCTTCACATTTATAAGACTATTATTTTTATATAGCTTAGACTACTTACCAATGCTTTAAATATTATAATATATTTTTAAGTTATTCCTGATAAGCTGAAGAAAATATGGAGGAGTTCTACTGGCCATTAGACTGATGGTTCTAATTCTGTGGCAGCTTACCTAAGCAAACCAAAATCTAAGCTTCAAATACCTCAAGGTTATAAAATCAAAATGCTAAGGACAACCAATCAGGCTTTAAGCTATAGCCAATCAAAAAATTTCCTTTTTTGTGTGCACATCTTCTCTATACAAACTCTTCCACTTGCTCCTGCCTAGGAGCCCTCCTAACCACTTTGGGTTTGCCTTTGCCCAATTCAAATAGATTTTTTTCTCAAAAAAAAAATCTTAAAAATTTTAATATGCCTTAAAAATTTAGTATTCTTTTTTTTTTTTTTTAAAGATTTTATTTATTTATTTAACAGAGAGAAACACAGCGAGAGAGGGAACACAAGCAGGGGGAGTGAGAGAGGGAGAAGCAGGCTTCCCGCCGAGCAGGGAGCCCAATGTGGGGCTCGATCCCGGGTCTCCGGGATCATGACCTGAGCGGAAGGCAGTTGCTTAACCAACTGAGCCACCCAGGCGCCCCAAAAATTTAGTATTCTTTTAACACTACTCACAAAAAAATTTTATTTCCAACATTTATCTGAAAATCATTTTTTTTGAATTCATAATGTATTTTTAAGAAATCTTTTTTTAAAAGATTGTATTCATTTATTTGTCAGAGAGAGAAAGAGATCATGACAGTGAGCACAAGCAAGAACAGCAGGCAGAGGGAGAAGCAGGCACCCCGCCAAGCAAGGATCCTAAAGTGGGACTGAATCCCAGAATCCTGGGATCATGACCTGAGCTGAAGGCAGACGTTCAAGGAACTGAGCCAACCAGGTGTCCCATAATGCATTTTTATCTTGGAAAAATTGTCATAAATAAAGAATAATTTCTCAGATTTATTTGTCAAAGCCTGTTCAGCAGATGATGACTCCAAAGTGATTCACAGTTGCAGTGAAACAGTGGGAAAATAGTGTTGAAAAATAAATAGTTAAAAATAAAAAAGCACAAGAGGTGCCTGCGAGGTTCAGTGGGTTAAGCATCTTCATCTGCCTTTGGCTCAGGTCAGGGTCCTGGGATCCAGCCCCATATGAAGACTTCCTGCTCAACCAGGAGCCTGACTTCTCCCTCTCCTTGTGCCCCTCCCTCCCACTCGTGCTTTCTCTCTCTCACTCTCTCAAATACATAAAGTTTTAAAATAAAAAGAAGATTAAACATGTCAATAGACAAAATAATAATAATAATAGATGCTGATAATCTAGAAGGAGAGAGCATAATTAGAAAAAGCAACTTTTGTAGAATATTTGGAAAGTTTCTTACAAACTATCAATTGATATAAATATTGAGGGTCCTGGTTTTTATGATGTCTCATTTCCCTTTTTAAAAATATTTGATATAATATACTGTATTATTTCTATAATATATAAATCATGATTAAAGTCAAATTGGCTTAATTTGGCTAAAGCAACTGAATCCAACGAGTGAAAAGTAAACTTTGGCTATATAGAGTCATCGAAATTTAAGGGCTTGTTGTATCAGGTAACATTAATTATCGGACATATTTATGCAATGGCATATATAGTGTATGTCTTTTTCCAAACTTAACTTATAAAAGGAAACAATGTTTTAGGGAAAAAAACTACCTACCACAAAGAGGACAATTTGTTTTGATTAAACTAGTTAGAATTTTTTGTTTCTAAATATAATTATAAATCAGATGCAATAAACTCTATATAAATAAAACTTGAATATACATGAACTTAATATACCTGTAGGGTATTTGTCTCTGATTTGGGATGACTTTCTCTAGAACCAATCCCATTTGATGTGTGATGTTTTTGTTTTTGTTTTTTTTTACTTTAAATTTATTTTATTTTTTCAGTGGTCCAAGATTCATTGCCCATGTCCCACACCCAGTGCTCCATGCAATAGGTACCCTCAGTACCCACCACCAGGCTCTCCCATCTGCCCACCCCCTCCCTCCAAGTTCCTCAGTTTGTTTCTGTGTCCAAAGTCTCTCATGTTTCATTTCTCTCCCTGAATTACCCTACTTCCCCATTTCCTTTCCTTCTCCTTATGCATCACAAGTAAGTGAAACCAAGTGATACTTGACTTTTCTACTTGGTTAATTTCACTCAGCATAATCTCTTCCAATCCAGTCCATGTTGCTACAAAAGTTGGATATTCATCCTTTCTGATGGAGATGTAGTACTCCATTGTATATATGTACCACATCTTCTTTATCCATTCATCTGTTGAAGGGCACCTTGGCTCTTTCCACAGTTTGGCGATTGTGGTCATTGCTGCAATGAACATTGGGGTACATATGGCCCTTCTTTTCACTACATCTGTCTCTTTGGGGTAAATACCCAGTAGTGCAATTGCAGTGTCATAAGGTAGCTCTATTTTTAATTTTTTAAGGAATCTCCATACTGTTTTCCAAAGCGGCTGCACCAACTTGCATTCCCACCAACAGTGTAAGAGGGTTCCCCTTTCTCTGCAGCCTCTCCAACACTTGTTATTTCCTGTATTGTTAATTTTGGCCATTCTGACTGGTGTAAGGTGGTATCTCAGTGTGGTTTTGATTTGAATTTCCCTGATAACTAGTGACGATAAACATTTTTTCATGTGTCTGTTAGCCATTTGTATATCTTCTATGGAGAAGTGCCTCTTCATGTCTCTTGCCTATTTTTTAATGTGTTCATCTTTTTTTTTTTTTTTAAGATTTTTTATTTATTTGACAGAGAGAAACACAGCCAGAGAGGGAACACAAGCAGGGGGAGTGAGAGTGGGAGAAGCAGGCTTCCTGCCGATCGGGGAGCCCAATGTGGGACTCGATCCCAGGTCTCCAGGATCATGACCTGAGCCGAAGGCAGTCACTTAATAAACTGAGCCACCCAGGCACCCCTCATCTTCTTTGGATGAACTTTTGGGATTTCAAAATAAAAAGCTTCAGAACAGCAAAGGAAACAGCAACAAAACAAAGAGGCAACCCATGGAATGGGAAAGGGTATTTGCAAATGACACTACAAACAAAGGGCTGATATCCAAGATCTATAAAGAACTACTCAAAATCAACACCCATTTGATGTTTTTAATTATATTGAGAAAGAAATATCAGATAGCTAAAATTTAGAATTCTTACAAAGGTATCTTTTAGTTCCCATATCATGTTTGATTCTTATTAGTTGTTCATGTAGACAGACCTCTCTCTGAACCTGGAAACTAATAAATTCTCCTGGCCTGGGATCTGCTTCATTTCCATAATTCAAAAAGCAGTGTTTCCCATATCTATAGTTGCCTTGTACATTGTATCCTGCCTATCTGCTAAGGCTGAATAGAGTTTTCCTTTTTTTTTTTTTTTCCACTAAATAGGTCAAATGCCACAGATGATGAAGAAAGTCTCCAAGGCTTAATTCTATTAGGCCTTGGAAAAGATATGTCAAGAAGATCACTGAGGTCCTCTGATCTCAGTTTAAGGAATCTTGTTTTAATAGGACAAGGATCCTTAAAAAAAAAAAAAATCAAGGAGACTCTGTTCTGATATTATATCTGATAAGCCTTTCATTTTTTTTTCCTTATGGGTTTTTGCTTAGATTTTTAACTATTTTATTGTGACACAGTTTATCTTCCATAAGACTCTTCCACCTTAAGTGTAGAATTCAATGATTCTTAGTAAATTTAATGAGTTGTCAATCGTCACCATAACACAGCTTCAGGAAATTTCACCAACCCAACAAGATTTCTAAGGTCTACTTAACAGATATGATTTTGATTAAAGTTATTCTTGTCCTGACCATAATTTTGATTCTGACTACTTGGGGAAAAAAAAAAAACACATCATTAATTCACCTTAAAGTTTTGAAAAATTTGTATGCTAAATTTCACTGTAAATATTTTTTTGACTGAATCGCACTCACATAGATGTGTTTTATTTCTGAGCTATTTATTTCTTTCCTTAGATCATGTAACTGGTTAAAACATATCTTCATTTAGTTTCTCCCAAAGCAGAGCCTGATTCAAGAATGTAGGCACAGATCTGTTCTTTGGATAATGATCTCCAAAGAAGGAAATTGAATTGGAAATGCGGGAAAACTAACAAACAGAGTGTAGTTGAACTAGTCACCTCTGTGGTCACTGGGGGCCTCTGAGAAACCTGTACAATGTGCCTTAGGATAATTCCTTTGAAGGATAGAAAATGGGTGCATTTAGCCACTGAGGACCCTTCCCTCATTGATTGATTTAACTTACATATCCAGTCCTTTGCCTAGTTTAAGTCGTCCTGTCATTGCTTTAAAGAAAAGCCCTTACACAGGAAAATAAAAGATTCAAAAGATATTTGAGGTGAGGGGCGCCTGGGTGGTTCAGTTGGTTAAGCGACTGCCTTCCGCTCAGGTCATGATCCCGGAGACCTGGGATCGAGTCCCACATCGGGCTCCCTGCTCGGCGGGAGGCCTGCTTCTCCCTCTCTCACTCCCCCTGCTTGTGTTCCCTCTCTGGCTGTGTTTCTCTCTGTCAAATAAATAAAATCTTTAAAAAAAAAAGATATTTGAGGTGAAATATGTTCAGCATGCATGGGAATTATCAACCAAATTGAAACATTGTCATATACAAAGCTTCAAGAAGTCATCCCAACATCCCTATTATATTTTTCCACCATCTTCGTCCTGCATCTTTAGGATCCATTCTCAGTGATATTTTCCCAGTTCCTGCTGGTACATATTCTGAAATTAATTTAGTGAGTAATATTTCCTCTAGTATCAAGACCATAATTCCCTGCTTGGACTATGCTGAGCCTTGACCAAAGTTATTTTTAGACATCATCAGTGGAAATGTGAGTGAATCTGAGAGGACAATTCATCTTGCAAGGCATCTGACTCAGTAGAAATCTCAGTACTGAATCTGTGAAAGCAGACCTTATAATATTGAGAAGAAGAGTGAGGGAGATGTCCTAATGGGGCTGGAGGACTCAGGGTATTTCACCCGCGTGCTGCCACTTCAGCTCCTAGCATTTCACTTCTTTCTTTCCTGCTTTACAGTGGTGTAGTCTTTGTCATATCAGCTGAGTTAACTAGTCTCAGCATTCCACAGAGTGTTTGATTTCTGGGGCCACTGTCAATAGAAATTATCTTTATGCAGATTCCCCTAAAACATGTCCTGAGACAAGGTCTTGATGTATAAGGGTGGTTACTTGGGGGGAAAGGATTTCAAGAAGCTGCAGTGAGGAATTGTGAAGAATGAGAGAAGGTAAAATGAAAAACCAATAAATCTGCATTATTGATTTGGTTACTATTCTTGGATTCTGGTGCTCAATCCTCTTAGAAACATTCTTTTTTTTAAAAAAAAATATTTATTTATTTATTTAATTGACAGAGAGAAAGACAGCAAGAGAAGGAACACAAGTAGGGGGAGTGGGTGAGGGAGAGAAGCAGGCTTCCCTACAGAGCAGGGAGCCCAATGTGGGGTTCTATCTCAAGACCCTGGGATCATGACCTGAGCCAAAGGCAGATGCTTAATTACTGAGCCACCCATGCACCCTTAGAAATATTCTGAAGAACATAGTAGAATGCACCTCAGAATTTCCATGTGAAAGAGAAGAGACTAGCATTTATACTTCAGCCCCTAATCCTCATTTGTTGATTATTGTCTCTGGGAAATTTGGGAATTATATTATCGTAGACTTTCTCTTAGGTTGTGCCAACTTATGGTTTTGAAGAAAGCCCAAATCAGAATAGCAGAGAAAGGAAAGAAGAAAAATGAGAACTAGGGAGTGAAAAATTGGAAGGGAAGTTGGCAGAATGCATGTGTTTCTGAAAACAGATTAATGAAGGATAAGAGAATGTGGTATGGGTACAGCTGCTATAACATGGGTTTGGGAAAAGGTGACACTAGATAGATCTTATATAAAAGTTCTCCAAATGAAGTCTTATGTTTGGAAAGAGGTAGATACAGCAATGATCTACTTAAAACTGGCCACTGAGTCTCATGGAAAGTCAGGGATTCTTATTGGTTGACACTGCAGATAGAACTTAACCTAAAGCTGTATGCTTGCTTCCCTCCATCTGGGAAAGCCATTAGATGCAAGAGAGTTGCTTCATTAAACTTCTCTAAGAACTGATTAAAATTAATTTTTGGCACCCCACTGAGCTGGAGCTGCCAAAGAAACAAAGTTTCATCTTTGAAAGATAAAGAGAACTACATTGCTTTTACTCAATGGATTGATAGCCACGTTGTATTTTGGGTGTTTATGAACTTTGAATGAATCCTCTCATAGTGCATAACTGCAACAGTGGCCATTTGAAAGCTCAGTGTTCAGATTAAAGGGAATTCACCTTGAAACAAGAACTACAACCCTGTAAAAAAATGTGATGGTCAGAGAAGAGGTGCCTTCTCAGAAGTCATTTGTGAGTTTAAGAATATCAGTAAACTGTGATGAGACTCAGTATGATGGAGTGCTATAGAGAGTTTTAAAATATTTATAGATTCAGGTAGAATATAAAAGGAAGAAAAAAGTCAAATGTAATTTGGTTAATGTATTGAAAGGTTTAAATTTTCTGATTTATAGATTCAGATAGTAGGAAATGACAGGGAGGGGTGAAGGATATGATTTTTAAAATCACTATGCTATAGACTGAATTTTTGTGTCTTCCCAAAATTCGTATGTAGAAACCTAGGCTCCAATGTGATGGTATTAGGATGTAGGGCCTTTGGGAGTTAATGAGGTTATTAAAATAGAGTCCTCATGAACGAGATTAGTGTTCTTATAAAAGAGACCCTCTTTCCCCTTCCACCATATGAGGTTACAGCAAGAAGACAGCCTACTATGAACAAGAAAGCAGGCTCTCACCAGACACTGAATCAGGTGGCACCATGATGTTGGACTTCCTAGACTCTAGAACTATGAGAAATAAAGTTCCATTGTCTATAAGTCACCCAGTAAATGGTATTATTACTGTAGAAACCAGAGTAAACTAAGACACACTAAATAAAAAACTGAATTTTATTGAGAACCTATAGTGTTCATATAAAGTAATGTTCTCAGAATCTGCTCAAATGGCCAAGGCAGAGCTATCTATATATTGCCAAGGTGTGGCTGTTCTTACAGATTTTGCTTATTTATTCAAGAGATCCAGAGACAGAGAGGAAGAGAGAGAGAACACTTGAGGAGGGGTGAGACAAACAGACACCATGCTGAGCTTAGGCTCTGGCATGGAAGATCCTGAGATCATGACCTGAGATGAAACCAAGAGTCAGATGTCTAACTGACTGAGCAACCCAGGCACCCCAAAGCTGTGGCATTTCTTGATTCTGTGACATAGACTCATTAACCAAAAAGACTTATACAGTACCGTAAAATTGGAGGGAGAGACTGTAATGGAGTATCTAGTTGCCCAACTTGATCCCATTTACCAGCATTTGTAGTATATCTCTAGCTGCTGGGAATTGTTACTCTTTCTCTGAAAAATTACCCATGATCAGACCCATGAGGCTAGAAAAATCTTGCCCAGTTTCATCAAGGTTTGATGAAAGAGAAAGAGAAAGAGCACAAAAGAAATTTGTGCTCCAGAGTTTTCCCTGTAAAACTGAACATAGTATTCAGCTGAGGCAACCTTCTTGTTTAGCTTTCCCCCATCACATATTATTTCCTTTACTCTTTCTGGAGGACATTCACAACTAAATCACTTGAATATGATTCCAAGTCTTAGGCTTTACTTTGAGAAAACAACCCAAGAGACACCTCCAGCGCTGGCTGCATATGCATGTAACCAATGCAGTCTCATAGGACTTTGATGTTCTGCTGTTGTCTTAAAATTCTAAATTCCTGAACAAGGAGCCTGTAATTTGTATTTTCACTCAACTCTGCTGTCACCAAACTTCAAGGTCTTGGAACATCCCATATAGCTCTATGCATGGACCAAATTAAGATATTATCTAAAAGTTAGAAGCATTTCAAGTACTGTTTTCACTTGATATTAAAGAAAACAAACAGCTTGAAATAAGAATTATCCACAAAAACTGAACAAATTGTAACACAGAAGTGTAAAGTAAGAATTAGGACACATTAGGATTCTGAGGGGACACTATTGGACTACACAAGGTTGACATTTTAATGGGCATCATTTTCATAGCCTTGGAGATCTCTAAATTCTAGAAATTCTCTGGAGGAAGAATCCTTGCTTGGGCAGTTTGGTTGGGGTCTTGACTGCCTCCCACTATAATGCCAAAGAAAAAGTGTACTCTTTATCCAGGCAGGGTATGTTCTACATTAAAAAGTCAAACTTTCTCAAGAGAAGTAACCAGAGTCAAGTTAACATAGGTCTTCTTAAAAGAAAATATATCAACTTTAGGTAGAAAAATAAGAATTACAACCAATAAGGAGAATTAATAAGCATAATTCAGAGAGCTGTAGATAACTTGTAGTTAATGAATTGTATTACAACAATACTTTGTATCTCAGAGTACCCCAATATAGCTCCCCACTTTTGTTCTTGGAGACAGGTACATGGAGAAAAGAAATTCAGTCACCCAATGGTGAAACACAGATTCATGAATTTATCAGAAAAGCAGGATGAAGAAATATGGGAAGATCAATGGGGTGGTCTATGAACTCTCCACCCACTACCATTCTTTTTCTCTTTGAGTCTCTGAGATTTCTTATAGCCCAGGGGGCTAAAGAATATTCTACCTTCATCATTCTGGGGATCGGATAAAGACACTTAAAGATTGCATAGATGTAAGTGCTCACTTAAAAATATGAATGTTTTGTTAAATACAATTTAATTTTCTTTCTGTTACAGAATGCATAGTCCTTATCAGATGTGGCAAAAAATGTAATATAAAAGCTAAAAAAGAGCTGTAAAATGATCATTCAATCAGGGAAAAGTATCTAAGCCCTGAACGTGCACCAGTGAGCTGAGCTTTGAACTGCGTGTTGTCCAGTTTCTCACCAAAGCCTCACTGAGATCATTTATCTATGAATATGGTAGGCTACGTAGGCTACAGTGCATGCTGGTCATCCAGACTAATCCATGTATCAACTTTAAGATTGCCTGTTTTAATGGAAAAGATGGAATGATTCTGTCTTCTTCTAACTGTGGTAAAATATGATAATAACATTTTATAGGGTGTAATGAAAATTGAAGATAATGCATGCAATATGCTACATTTTTGGTACACACGGGAGCTCAAAAAAAAGGAGTGAGTGAGAGAGAGAGAGAGAAAAGATACTGTGAGTTTCGTCTTTAGAAAATTATATCCTGGGGTGCCTGGGTAGCTCAGTCCTTAAGTGTCTGCCTTTGGCTCAGGTCATGATCCCAGGGTCCTGGGGTCGAGCCCCACATCAGGCTCCCTGCTTGGCCGGAAGCCTGCTTCTCCCTCTCTCATTCCTCATGATTGTGTTCCCTCTCTAGCTGTGTTTCTCTCTTCAAATAAATAAAATCTTAAGAAAAAAGAAAGAAAATTATATCCTAGCCTTCAGTAGGTTAGTCCCCAGGGAATGCTTTCATTAAGCAATATTTTAAGGCATTGATAGAAAGTTTTATCAAAGATTTTAATAAAAAAGTTTTTATAAGAATTCTATATCTTCTGAAAACTATAGTGAAAGACATTGTCCATTATGCTGTGCATTCAATAACTCCAGGTTAATGATCCATGATAAACTGTTTGGAATTTAGCATCAGAAAATGGTTTCCTAATTTTATTTTAATGTTATCAGTGAGAATCACTTTTTCTTCCTTCCTCCTTCTTTCCTTCCCTTGTTTCTTTCCTTCCTTTTTGGTTGCCAGAGTTCTAAGGACTAAACTGAATATAGTATTAACTTTTGTGTTCCCCTGTTTCATCATCACTATGTAATATGCCCAATGCTCTTATTATGAGCCTCAACTTAGCAGTCAGGAAATTGAGCCTCAAGAGATAACTTGACCAATAGTTGAAGTAAGCATATAAAATCATATATTTTGTCTTTATATCTGGGTTATTTTTATGTAATCACAAATAGACTGTCTATAAACTATTAAAGCTTTGCACAGTATAAAGGGGAATCGTTTCCTCTATTTTTGTTTGTTTCTTCTTCACATTTGGTCTAGATTTGATTACTCACATGACTTGTAAAAGTTGGTTTTTGTTAGTTGGTATGTTTCTGGTTTGATCTCCAGCACATGAAGCTGTTGTTGTGACAAATGGTATTCTGCTATAAAGACAGTTGATAACTCCATGTTAAGTGTTCAGCACAGACCCTGGCATCTGATAAAATTGCAATAAGTATATCATTACAGGACACTATGTTGGATGTGTTCTAAGTTGGGAATATGCCTAGTTTTAAATGAATTTGAGGTTGAATCTAGGTATCTCATTAATCTCACAACAGCTCAATTAAGCAGGTGATTATCTCCATTGTCCGTATTGAGAACTTGAGTCAAACCTTTGATAAGTTAGTCTAATAAAAAGTCACCAGTTATGATGTATCAAAGACAGAGTAAAGTGTTCTGTAAACATCATCTGTTCCAATCCTTGAAAAGGAGCACTGTGACAATTGAGACATATACTGTCTCAATTTTTAGAGGAGAGAATGAAAGGAAATTTTTTTATGTGTGTGGTATAAGATTATTTCATTTTTTCAGTGTTCCAAGATTCATTGTTTATGCCCCACACCCAGTACTCCATGCAATAGTGCCCTCAATATCCACCACCAGGCTCACCCATCCCTCCACTCCCTTCCCTTCCAAGACCCTCAGTTTCTTTCTGAGTTCAAAGTCTCATGCTTCATCCCCTTCCCTGGTTTATCCCAATTCACATTTCATTTCCTTCTCCTACTGTCCTCCATATTCCTCAAAGGAAATGTTTTATTCAATATACAATGGAGCCCAGCCTCCTGAACTCTCGTAAGCTCCAACACATCTTCTTTTATTTTCCTACTTTCTCTTCCCTCTTTTCTCCTCTTATTACTTTTTAAGACATTGATATTGGGATATCTTCCAAATACCATAAAATTCACTCATTTAAAGTATATAGTTCAATTTCTTTGGTGTATTCAGACTTGCACAATTATCACCACTATCTAAGCTTAAAACATTTTTGTCATCTCTCAAGTAAATCTGTACCCACAGCAGTCACTCCCCATTCTGTCCCATTCCCACCCCAGCCTTAAGCAACCACTAATTTACTTGCTGTCTTTATAGGTTTACCTCTTCTGGACATTTCATATGAATAGTTTCTTGCAATATGTACTCTTCTGTGTTCGGTTTCTTTCATTTAGCATAATGTTTTCAAGGTTCATTCGTATTGCACCTCATTGTATAAGAACTTTCTTCTTCTTTTTTTTTTCTTAAAGATTTTATTTATTTGGCAGAGAAAAACACAGCTAGAGAGGGAACACAAGCAGGAGGAGTGAGAGAGGGAGAAGCAGGCTTCCCGCTGAGCAGGGAGGCAGATGTGGGACTCCATCCTGGGTCTCCGGGATCATGACCTGAGCATAAGGCAGTCGCCCCACCAACTGAGCCACCCAGGTGCCCCAGAACTTCATTCTTTTTACATAAAACAGTTTTTGGTAGATTCTCAAAGTGATAAATATAGGGTTACTAAAGGCCCAGAAATTCCATTTTTAGGCGTATATATACAAGATAATTGAAAATATATTTGTACACAGAAGCTTGCACACAAAAATTCAAAGCAATGTATAATAATCACCCAGAAGTTGAAACAAGTCCAATGTCCATCACCTGATGAACAGATAAGCAAACTGTGTTCTAACCTTGCAATGGAGTCTTTAACATCTGCCACCCAAACTGCAAATTGTCTTGCATCTTCCCCATATTTTTTATTTCATTAATATTCAAGTACAGTGATGCTTTGGACAGTTTCCATTCCAGAATTCTCAACTTCGGTTGTCTATTAATTTTTTCCCATTAGGTAATTACAAGTGTCCTCTCTATTAAAACAAAGTGAACCCCATCTAAAACATTTCAAAATAAGAGCAAAGACAAAAATACCTAGACTCTATGATGCCCTCTAGCTATTCCTTGTGTCTTTGTTACATTGCTATTCACTCAACTTACTTCATTCTGGACTTTTCTTCTCTGAGACCATATATGATCTATAATATTCTCTTTGTTACTTCATTTAACAGTCCAGTTTCAGTAAATAAATTTCTTTGTCTCATTAACATAATTCTATGCATCATCTATAGAGACATAATTCACAAAAAGACTATATTCACAAAATAATCCCTCTCATTGGTATATCCGGCACAATTTACCTTAGTTTAACTTCTACCCAACTCATAATTTACTCACAAATTCCAAATATGTGTTTTTGCCCAAGAGAATAATCTTTCCATTTGGACTACTCATAATAAACTTAAATTCAACAGGTAAAACTGTTCTTTTTAATTTTTTTTTTGTTTTTTGATGGCCTGTTATCTCTATAAATAGCAGCACTATCTATTATAATTTTAATATAGAAAACAAGGAGTGGTGTTTAGCTACACTTTCACATCCCCCACCCCACCCAATTAATATCCAATTTTGTTGTGTCTAATTTACAAGTATCTTCTAAATTCACCTGTTAAGTTCATTTCTCTCCTTCCATAAGGCCACATATTTAGTGAAAGACAGTGATCCCTTTCTTAGACTAAGACAATTGGGAAGCATCTAACTGACATTAATCTCCACCTAAATGGATCTCTCCTGTGTGAATTTTTGCCCCACTCCCATCCTTCCCAAATCCATTCTAGACATGTTAGTAGAAGTAAACTTTTAACTATTTTTTTTCACATCACTTTTCTGCTTACTCTTATCCTTAGGATAAATTATATAATCCCTCCATGACTTAACAAGATTCCATATGATTGGGAACCTAACTATTGTCCAACCTCACTGTTTTCTATATTCCTCAGTGCACAGGCCACAGCTAGTTCTACTGCCTCTCTCTCTCTTTGGTTGTTTCATGGAGTAGAAACATGACCTCTCTCAGCTATCTAAATCCTGACCTCTTTTCCTTCTGCCAATATCCCCTTCCCTTCTCCACTAAACCAGACTTCCTCCTTTCCTGAGACAGACCTTCCTTTACCTAGGAAGGTCTGTCTGTTAGCTCCTATCTGTCAGATACTGTTAGCTCCTATCATTACATACATTTGTAGTTCTCTGTACTTCCTCTTTCATACACGTGCAATTACATGTTTACATCTTTTCCTCTACAACACTGATGATACACTCCATGAGGAAAAAACATTGTGTCATGTCCACTGTATTCCTATATATGTCTTCATCATTTAGCACAGTCCTTTGCAAACTCTGAGTACACACATGGCTTGTGCTGGTGACTAGATAAATACTTGTGACCAGAGACAGTTTCATCACCATTGTCATTAATAACAGAACAACCACTGACGCTACTCACAGTCAAAGGAAAAAGACAGACAAAACTGAAGCAACTACAAAACTTTCAACTGGTCTTTCCCTCAGATTTTACCTACCTTCCTTTTTCATGTCCAACCACCATAAGATTATATTCACAAAATTCAATATTATTAAAAGTTTTTATTTAAATTTCAATTAGTTAACATACAGTGCAGATTAGTTTCAGGTATAGAATCTAGTGATTCAACACTTATATACAACACCCAGTGCTCATCACACCAAGTGCCCTCCTTAATCCCCACCACTTATTTAACTCATCCTCCCACACAAAGTTCAATATTTTTAAACATTTAGGATAGGGCACAGAATTCAGAAAAAAATTTGAGAAATAATAAAAAAAAATTGTAAATGCTCATTGCAAGGTCACCAGACGGTCAGGAAGGCTGAACAACCTAAGGAAAATAATGCTTTTTGATGGTCTGTTTAAAGGTTGTTAAATGATAGGAATAAAGTACATTTTCATAAAGAACAGTCCGATGAGTTTTGAAAAAAACAGGTAATCTGTCCAACTAGTTTGAAATAAAGTTTGTATTTACATTCCCATTGTTTTCAAAGGGACAGAAATTTTATCTCTTCAAAAATCTGCCTTTGCAGTTTTTTCTCCCAATCCTTTCCCAACCCCTTACTTTTTCTTAAAAAAAGAACTGCTGCAGGGGCTCCTGGGTGGCTCAGTGGTTAAGCCATTGCCTTTAGCTCAGGTAATGATCCTGGAGTCCTGGAATCAAGTCCTGCATCAGGCTCCCAGCTCTATGAAGGGTCTGTTTCTCCTTCTGACCTTCTCTCCTCATATGCTCTCTCTCACTCACTCTCTGTCTCTCAAATAAATAAATAAATAAAATATTTTTAAAAATAAACTGCTGCAGAAAATAAATAATTAGCATAACAGAAACAAACATAACATGCCATTTCATTTAGTGTATATAGTCACTCTATTTTTTTCTCTACCAGATCTAAATTGTACAGGTGACTTAAGAGCTGGTTTTGAAAAAATGATCCTAATTTACCTTATATGTTTCCCTAGAGATATATGAGTCACTCTAGATTAAAAATAAGATTTTTTAAATCATTTTTTGATTTATAGACACTGATATACCAAATAACTTCTTCTTAACCCATTCATCAGTCTATGGACATTAGGGTTCTTTCCATAATTAAGCTATTGGTGATAATGGTGCTATAAACATTGGGGTGCATGTATCCCTTTAAATTAGCATTTTTGTATCCTTTCGGTAAATACCTAGTAGTGCAATTCCTGGGTTGTAGAGTAGTTTAATTTTTAACTTTTTGAGGAGTCTCCATACAGTTTTCCAGGGTGGCTATCCCAGTTTAAATTCCCATCAAAACTGTAAGATGATTCTTCTTTTTCCTCAACCTCACCAATATCTGTTTTTTTTCTGTGTTGTTGGCTTTAGCCATTTTGACAGATGTGAGGTGGCATTGCACTGTAGTTTTGATTTGTATTTCCCTTATCATCAGTGATGTTGAGCATCTTTCTGTGTGTCTGTTAGCCATCTGTATGTCCTCCTTGGAAAAATGTCTATTCATGTCTTCTGTCAATTTCTTAACTGGATTATGTGGTTTTTGGGTGTTGTTTGGTAAGTTCATTATAGATTTGGATACTAACACTTTATCAGACGTCATTTGCAAGTATATTCTCCCACTCCATAGGCTGCCTTCTAGTTTTGTTGAATGTTTCCTTCACTCTGTGGAAGCTTTTTATTTTGACGGAGTCCCAAGAGTTTATTTTTGCTTTTGTTTTCCTCGCCTTGGGAGACATGTTTAGTAAGAAATTGCTATGGCTAAAGTCTAAGAGATTATTGTTTGGTTATTCCCTAGGATTTTGATGGTTTCCTGTCTTAAATTTAGGTCTCCAATCCATTTTAAATTTGTGTTTGTATATAGTGTAAGAAAGTGGTCCAATTTCATTCTTCTGCATGTTGCTGCCAGGGTTCCTAACACCATTTGTTGAAGAGAATTTTCTTTTTTTCCATTGGAAATTCCTTCCTGTTTTGTTGAAGATTAGTTAACTGTAGAGTTGTGGGGTCATTTCTGAGATTTTATATTTTGTTCCACTGTGTCTGTTTTTGTGCCAATACCATGCTGTCTTGATGACTACAACTTGAAGCCCAGAATTGTGATGCCATCAGCTTTGTTTTTCTTTTTCAAGATTGCTTTCACTATTCAGGGTCTCTTGTGGTTCTACACAAATTTTAGGATTGTTTGTTCTAGCTCTGTGAAAAGTGCTATTGGTATTTTTATAGGGATTTACATTTAATGTGTGAATTGCTTTGGGCAGTATAGACATTTTAAGAATTTTTTTTTCAATTCATGAGCATGGACTGTTTTTCCATTTCTTTGTGTCATCTTCAATTTCTTTCACAAAAGTTCCATAGTTTTCAGCATATAGATCTTTTACTTCTTTGGTTAAGTTTATTTCTAGGTATCTTAAAGTTTTGGTGCAATTGTAAATGGGATCAATTCCTTGATTTTTCTTTCACTATTTTATTATTGGTATATAGAAATGCAACAGATTTCTGTATGTTGATTTTATATCCTGTAACTTTGTTGAATTCATGTACCAGTTCTAGCAATATTTTGGTGGAGTCTTTGAAGTATTCTACATAAAATATCATGTCTTCTGTGAATAGTGGAAGTTTGACTTCTGCCTTGATGATCTGGATGGCTTTTATTTCTTTTTGTTGTCTGGTTCCTAAGGCTAAGACTCCCAGAACTTTGTTAAATAACAATGTTGAGAGTAGATAACCCTGTCTTGTTCCTGTTCTTAGAGGAAAAGCTCTCAGTTTCTCCCCATTGAGGTTGATATTAAGTATAGGCCCTTCATATATGGCCTTTGAGATGTTGAGGTATGTTCTCTCTTTCCCTACTTTGTTGTGGATTTTTATCAGGAATGGATGCTATATTTTGTCAAATGCTTTCTCTGCATCTATTGAAAGGATCGCATGGCTCTTATCCTTTCTTTTATTAATGTATTGTATCACATTGATTGATTTGTGAATATTGAACCAGTCTTGCAGCCCAGGAATACATCCCACTTAACTGCAGTGAATAATTTTTTAATGTACTGTTGAATTTGATTTGCTAGTATATCGTTTAGAATTCTTGCATCCATATTCATTGAGGATATTTGCCTATAATTTTCCTTTTTAATAGGGTCTTTGTCTGGATTTGAAATCAAGGTAATGTTGGTCTCATAGATGGAGTTGTGAAATTTTCCTTCCATTTCTATTTCTTGGGACATTTTATAAGAATAAATATCAACTCTTCTTCAACTGTTTGGTTGAAATCCCCTGGGAAGCAATCTGACCATGAGCACTTGTTTATTGGAAGATTTTTTAATACTGACTCAATTTCTTTGCTGATTGTGAATCTGTTCAAATTTTCTATTTCTTCCTGCTATTGTATGTTTCTAGGAATGTATCCATTTCTTCCATATTGCCCAATTTGTTGGCATATATTTTTTTCACAATATTCTCTATTTCTGTAGTGTTGATTGTGATACATGACTTTATTGATTTGGGTCCTTTCTTTTTTCTTTTGGATAAAGTCTGGCTACTGTTTATCAGCTTTATTAATTCTTTCAAACAGCTCTTAGTTTTGTTGATCTGTTCTGTTTTTTGTGTTGTCAATGTTTCTGTATTACTTATATCTGCTCTAATCTTTATTATTTCCCTTCTTCAGGCTATAACCTTTATTTGCTGTTCTTTTTCTAGCTCCTTCAAGCATGAGGTTAGGTTGTATATTTGGGACTTTTCTTGCTTGTTGAGGTTGGCCTATAGAGCTATATACTTCCCTCATATGACCACCTTTGCTGAAATCCAAAGGTTCTGGACTGTCATACTGTCATGTTTTTATTTTCATTTGTTTCTGTGTATTTTTAAATTTAATATCCTGGTCAATCCATTCATTCTTTTTTTTTACCTGCTTCATGTCATCTATATTTTTTTTTAATTTTTTTATTGTTACTAAATTTTTTTTCCCAGTGTTCCATGATTCATTCCCCATTCCCCACACCCAGTGCTCCACGCTTTAGGTGTCCCCAGTACCCACCACCAGGCTCTCCCATCCCTCCACCCCCCTCCCTCCAAGTCCCTCAGTTTGTTTCTGTAAGTAGGATGTTCTTTAACCTCCATTTATTTGTGGTCTTTCCAAATTTTTTCTTGTGGTTGACTTTAAATTTCAAAACATTGCAGTCTAAAACTAAACATGGTATTATCTTTTTTTTTGGGGGGGGGATACTGGTTGAAGCCTGATTTATGACCCAGCATGAGATCTATTCTGGACAATATTCCATGTGGACTTGAGAAGTATGTGTATTCTGCTGCTTTAGGGTGAAATGTTCTGGTTCTATCTTTTAAGTCCATCTGGTCCAGTGTCTCATTTAAAGCCATTATTTTCTTGCTGCTGTTCTGCTTAGATGATGTATCCACAGCTGTAAGTGGGGTTGTAACATCTCCTACTATTATTGTATCATTCTAAGTGTGCTTCTTTGTATTTGCTATTAATTGATTTATATATTTGGGTGCTCCCAAGTTAGGGGTATAAATATTTACAATTGTTAGATCTTCCTGAGGGACAGACCACTTAATCATGATATAGTGTCCTTCTTCATCTCTTGTTACAGTCTTTGGTTTAAAATCTAGTTTGTCTGGTATTAGTATGGTTACTCTGGCTTTCTTTTGATATACATTAACATGATATGCTTCTCCATACCTTTACTTTCAATCTGCAGTTGTCTTTAGGTCTAAAATGGATCTCGTGTAGGCAGGATATAGATGGATCTCATTTGTTTTTGTTTGTTTGTTTGTTTGTTTCCATTCTGATACTCTATATCTTGATCAGAGCACTAAGTCCTTTTACATTCAGAGTGATTACTGATAGATATGAATTTAGCGCCATTGTATTACCTATAAAATCATTGTTTCGGGAGATTTTCTTTGTTTCTTTCTAGACTTTGTTGCTTTGGGTCTCTCTTTCCCACTCAAAGAGTTTCCTTGAATATTTCTTGCAGAGAGAGTTTAGTGGTCATGCACTCTTTCAGTTTTGTTGGTCTGGGAGATTCTTTATCTCTCCTTCTACTCTAAATGACTGCTTTGCTGGATAAAGTATTTTGGGGCTGCATATTTTTCCCATTCAGCACATTGAATATATCATGCCACTCTCTTCTGCTCAGGGTTTCTGTGAAACAATCTGCTGCTGCAAAATAATCTGCTGCTAACCTGATTTATTTTCCCTTATAAGCTAGGGACTTTTTATCCCTTGCTTCTTTCAGAATTCTTTCCTTATTTCTCTGTTTTGCAAATATTACTGTGATATGTCTTGGTGTTGCCCAGCTTTTGTTGATTTTGATGGGAGTACTCTGTGTCTCCTGGATTTAGATGTCTGTTTCTTTTCCCCAAATTAGGGACATTTTCAGCTATAGTTTGCTCAAATAAATCTTCTGCCCCTGTTACCCTCTTTTCGTCTTCTGGGACTCCTATGATACAAATATTATTACATTTTATGGAGTCACTGATTTTCCTAACACTACATTTGTGATTCAATATTTTTCTTTTCCTCTTCAGCTTCATTATTCTTCCTATTTTATCTCCTATATCACTTACTCATTGCTCTGCTTTTTCCATCCTTGTGGTCATTACATCCCATTGGTTTTGCATCTTGGTTATAACATTTTGTTTTGTTTTAATTTTAGCCTGGCTACTTGTGTTTTATCTCTGCAGTAAGGGTCTCTCTATATTCTTCTGTGCTTTTCTCAAGCCAAGCTAGTAACTTTTGGATTTTTCTTTCAAATTCTGGTTCAGGAATATTACTTATTTTATTTTGATTAGCTCCCTGGCCATGAACTTGTTCTTGTTCTTACTTGGGGGGATGAATTCCTCCGTCTTGACATTCTATCTAGGACTTTGTCTTTTATGTGTTAAGAAAATCTGTGCCTGGTTCTATTTCCACTAAAGCTGAAGTTTTGTAGTACTCTATGATCAGTAGTCCTGGTGCATGCATCAGGAGTGTGCTAGTCTACTTAGGAAAGGGCCTGCTGCTGCTCTGGCTCTCAATCACACTTGGCCTATTAAAAAAGGCACCTACAATGTGCAGGCGACCAAAAACCACATCTCCACACTTCCTATCTTCCATGATGTGGCCTCTTTTCTCCCTCTACTTGTGCAGTTTATTCTCTCAGTCCTCAGATGATTTTCTGGGTGTTCAGAATGGTTTGATAATTTATAGCTGTGTTCAAGGGATGAGGCAAGCATAAGATCCAACTGTCTTTTTCTTTTTCTCACTTAAGGCAGTAGATATGAACTTACTAGTGGCAAATTCTAGTGTATTTTCTATTTATATAAACCTTTTATTGTCTTCAGATAGAAGTACTCTCTTAAGACTATACAAGGTCCTCCTTGAGCAAAGGTCAAAGGTGTAGAGCAAATAAAACTTTTCAAGTAGTAATCATCTTTAAATATAAAATTTATTTTTAAAATAAAATGCATATTTCATATTTTACAACTTCAGCAATAGTCATCCCAGAATAATAAAATTCCATATCATAATCAGTACTTTCATTTTTGACACTTGATATTTCTTTGAAATTTTATTTTTCATGGTTTTCTTGTATCTATTTAGCATATTAAATATAATTTATGCCATCATAATTTTCTAAGAAAATGGAGATGGTGAATGCTAAGGAAGAGTGCTCAATAAAAATCACTACTTCTGAATTTTTCTTCTTAACTTGGATGTTATTTAATTGCTACTTAAATTAAAGCAGAATATGAAAACTACCAGACATTTTTCACCATTTCATTTGTGAGTTTGTTGGATTGACAACTCATTTAAGAGAGCTTCTTCATAATTGGTATTCAGTTCAAGTTATCTAAATTTATGGATCCAATAAATAAAACAACAAATTTGGTTAAAGAATAAAAGTCCAGTTTTCAAAGAAGAATTTAAATAAAGTTATTTGGTTTTTTCTTTAGGAAGTTTTATCTGAAATTTATAGTATTACATAAAAGTTATTAACATTCTTTGTTTTGGAACTACATTATAATAAGCTATCATTTTAATAAACATCAGTTTTCTCAATGTTTACTTGATAATTATGTTGGATTTGCCCAAACCATTTAAAGTATATTTTGAAATAAAAAATACTATGCCTATCATAGTGTTATACTTTTCTTTTTACTACTGTAAATGGATGGAAATATTTTGTCAATGATAAAGAAGAAAACTGCTTTTAATTTTTGCTTTTAATAAAAAAGCAAAACATTTTTAATTTTTATTCTTTGGTTGCATTTTGATAAAACTATCCATACTAATATAGATCAAGGTAGTAATCAAGATAATAATAATTTTATAGTCCTGAATGACTTTCTTATAAATACAGTGCATCATTGATAGGAGAGAAAAACTCACAAGATTTCAGGAAAAGATATAGAAATAAAAAATGTTGGGGCGCCTGGGTGGCTCAGTTGGTTAAGCGACTGCTTTCGGCTCAGGTCATGATCCTGGAGACCCAGGATAGAGCCCCACATCGGGCTCCCTGCTCCGCGGGAGGCCTGCTTCGCCCTCTCTCACTCCCCTTGCTTGTGTTCCCTCTCTGGCTGTGTTTCTCTCTATCAAATAAATAAATAAAATATTAAAAAAAAAGAAATAAAAAATGTTTTAGAAATTGAATATTCTTGGAATAGCAATCCAAGTATGTAGTCCATGTTTAATCATAAAGAATAATTCTTAGATTATTCCCAATTTCCATAACCAGAGTAACAAAACCTCTCATTATATATTTGTCATCCATTCTCTACCTCACAACCTAGAAGACAGACATTATCAAAAGATTATATAGTGTAGGTATTTCATGTGTTTTAGATTTTTTTTATTGTTGGTATGCAACAATTTGCTTAAGTAAATGAATTTGAGATTACTGATGATGATTTACCAGGGGCAATTATTGTTTATCAGAAAGTGCTACACCCTAATATGCCTTGTTCTCACTATGAACTAGTTGTTTGATTATAAGAACTAAATCATATACTGTAGTATATTCCATCTTTTATCATTGTGTGCTGTAAAGGAGGAATAGCAATCACAGATGAAAACAGTGTCCCTTATGTTTTTGAAGAAACTAATAGCACCATTTGGAGTTGCTAATTGGCAAATATATGCAACCACAGGCTTTCAAGGTACTGTTACTATGGCAAATTTGTTTTGAACTTGGCAGTTGTGAATATTTGATTTAATTTTCTTTCCAAGTTTGGGGACTGCATAAAAACATTGTCATTCTTCCACAGATGAGTCATTTTTGAGAAGTCCAATAAATGATGTCCATCACAATAATTTTGGTTATTTATATGGAGGATAAATGAGCTTGTCACAAAAAGACTTTTCCTAACATTTTTGCAGTTATTTTCAATCTCTATTCTTCCCAGAATATATGTGGTCTGTAAAAAGATGAAGGGAAAAAATTAAATCATTCTCTACTACTATAGAAGGTCCAGCAATAGAACAATTCAAATCTCCCAAAAATGAAAATATTAAATGTCTAGCTCAGAGAGTGTTTAATTGCTAGTCTCATAAGTGAAAACTGATCATGAAAGTCTGTGATCATATAATAAGATTCATTTGACCATATTGATCTTGTGCTTTATGAAATTCTAAAAAATCAAATAATGTGGCTTATAAATAAACATTAAAAATTTTACACTTAAAAATAGATGATTATTTAGATTTATAATTTAACACTAAAAACCATGTTAGATTTCCCTCTTAAAATCTGTACTTAGCAATATACTAAATGAAGTATGTGAAAAAAGTGTTCAAGTCAACTAGATTCAGCATATATTTAAATAAGCAGAAATAAATGGAGAAGTGTCAAAAAAGAGAATTTAAGAAAATAGTAAGTAAATAGAAATTTAAGGTTGAATAAAATGCTATTGTGCAGTCACTTATAATGTGGTCATGTAGTAAGACAATCTACTGAAAAACAACTCTATGTGTCCTATTGCCTCCTTTCCTAGCACAATCACACTTTCATACTGTATCTTAATAATAGCAATCAACT
Organism: Spilogale gracilis; assembly: GCA_004023965.1. Lineage (NCBI taxonomy): Eukaryota > Metazoa > Chordata > Mammalia > Carnivora > Mephitidae > Spilogale > Spilogale gracilis. The sequence continues at coordinate 29,890 of PITA01005471.1, read as the reverse complement.
TGATATTTTGAAATATTATATAAAAGGTGTCTAAATTAATCAGACTAAAAGAATAGACATACTTGAAAAATTTATTAAGCAGAGGTAATATTTGTATTAAGAAAAATAAATGTAATTGGATATAAGCATGTTCTTGATTTTAGGATGCTTTGTACCCCTAGATTACATCATAGATTAGTTAATATTCATCCATTTTCCAGGGAATCTGAATTACTTTATAAATAGAATATCTATTGATTAGTTACTTTCTTAGCAAATTCAATTTCTTAAAAAATATACCAAAACTGATATATGTGAAGAAATAGGATCTGATATTCATTCTTGTAGCTAACTTAAAAAAAGATAAAATAATTCCCTCTTATTTGTTATTGTTTTTTTCCTATATTTCCTTATGTTCAATGACTCAAATATATTGCTTTTCAAACATAGATATTATTAAATAAATTACTTGAATTAATAAGACAGTCATAGTTTTTTTCATTGGACTTTCTTATCAATAGAATTCTTTTATAAATTTCTCAGACCTATATTATAAATGAGCAGAAAAGTTAATTAAGAAAATTGATAAAAGTGGGGCCCCTGGGTGGCTCAGTCATTAAGTGTCTGCCTTTGGCTCAGGTCATGATCCCAGGATCCTGGGATGGAGCCCTTCATTGAGCTGCCTGCTTGGCGGGAAGCCTGCTTCTCCCTCTCTCACTCCCCCTGCTTGTATTTCTTCTCTGTGTTTCTCTCTGTCAAAAAAAAAAAGTTAGAAGTATTTGATAAGTGCTTTCTTGATTATACCTTTAAAACAATAAGAAGTAATAATACAATCAATGCTATACTATCATTCTAAAGCACTTGAGAAACCAACAAATCATCTTGAGTAAAAGTAGTAATGATAGTGTGGTTGCATACTTTATGAGAATATGGACTATTGATTACTTTTTTTTAATCCTCTAGTGTATAGTCTAGTGTCTTCCTAGGAGGTTTTTAGTAAATATTTTAAAAAATAATAGTTTATTTTAAAAACATAGCTTAGGCAAAAATATAGGGTTTATTTTTAAAGGAACGGACCCCTAAAAACATTTTTTAGAATATTTCAAAGTCATATATCTCTAAGGGCAGCTCCTGCTTCAAAGACTTCATACTGTTTGGAGAACAAGTTGGATTGAATCTTTTTTCCTGAAAATAATAACTGGACATCTGTTTATTCTGCAAAATCTTTAATACTTAGCTTTCTCCTGTATAATTTAAAGGACTAAATTGTACTTACAACATTGTATTTTTCTGAGGATCAAATGAGTTATGAGTCTGAAGAGTTTAAAGTAAGGTTGGTATACCATTGTCATTCAGTGAATGTATTTGTCTATGTAGATATTTAACATGAATAATACAGAATACATGTTAGTATGCACAGAAAATTGTTACTATTCTTACTTAGGGTAAGAACTGTAATTGCTATATCTCTTCATAGTTTCTCCAAACCCTTTAACTTTTAAGATTCACCATTTAAGGTCTTCAGAATCCTGAGATAAACATGACAGGTAGTATTTTTCTTATTTTTTACAGATTTATTGACAGCAAAAGCAGCTAAGTAAGATACATAAAGTTAAACATCCATAGAAACAAAAGAACCCAGATTTCAATTTTGTGATGTTTTTATTTCATAACTGTCATAGTGAGGATTAATAATGAATTGCATATATGACAATCAAAGCAAGCTGCTGTGCAACTGTAGTGCTATCTTACATTCTACCTAACCATATGTATTGCTATGACATTCTGTGAGTTTATACATTTTTAAAATAGTTCATTAAGAACATTTGTTTGGTTATAAAAGGTATATGCTATTAAAAGTTGATTTTCTTAAATTTAGAACTACTTATATAAGTTCTTAAAAATTTCATCTCTAAATCTATTGATCCATAAATGTATTAAATATTCTGGAACTTCTTAAGTAAAACATAATTACTCCTCATTTTGCTAAAATATTGTCCAACAACTGAATTAATTGTTACTTACTTTGCCAAACATTTTGAAGTCTGGCTTTCAAAACCTAAATCGTGTAAACCTAATTCTTCATTTATTTGTCACTGCCAAGATTGCATTCTATAAAAGTTACCTTAAAATTGAAATGATCTTGACAGATATCTATTATTTTATAGTTTCAAAGTTTATATATCTGTATATAATGACCTTATCTGTGTGGGTTCTTAAGATGAAGCATACTTTTTTTTTTTTTTTGGTCTAAGCATTGCCTTTTTCCAAATAGAATACTAGTGCTACTGCAAAATCCCAAATATAATATGACTACCTGAAAGCTAAGAATCAGAGAGGGCTTCTTTTGTAAAGAGTTTATTTATTTATGTGTGACAGAGAGATCATGAACAGGGGGAAGGGATAGAGGGAGAAGCAGACTCATTATTGAGCAGGGAGTCTAATGCAGGACGCTAACCCAGGACTCCAAGATCATGATCCACACCGAAAGCAGAGGTTTTAACCAACTGAGCCACCCAAGTGCCCAAGTTTGAATGCAAAACTTTATTTTTCCCAGGCTTCAGAGAATTTGGATATAGATGGTAACACATTGATATTGATGTCTCAATTTTCAATCAAGTCAATGATTTTGTTTAAGCCACCGATGTCTTAACACATATATGTCTGGATAGATCTACTTCATTCAATATTAATGGTTGCAAAGTATTCTATCATATAAATAAATTATTGAATTTTTAGTACTTTCTATATTTGCCTATAATTTGATTTTGTAATGTTTATGTAATATACTCCAGAAATAGCATGTAATTATTAATGAGCTTATTCCTGCTGCATTGTGGAGCTGAAGAACCAACATATTTTGCTGGTGTTGTTTCTATTCCACATGGCCTTGCCTCTCCCATTTATTCTTCTGGGCACTGAGACCTGCACGCTAGGCTATCAGGGAGATTATATAGTCAGTGATGATCTTGGAGAGACTGCTGCCCTTCTTTTCATACAAGTATCAATTAAAAGGAGCCAAACACGGTAAAGTATTCAGTAAATATGTGTGCAATTGATAGCTTTTTAAACAATAGTAGCTCCTATAATAATATAGATTTCCTTCTCAAGAAATGTCTTCCTAAAGTATTATTCTAAAGGCTTTTAAAGTTATGTGCATAACAATACAAATCAGTTCCTTGCTTCAATTATTTTATAACAATGGAAACTTGAAGGAAAATTAAATTTTTGTACCAGTTTTCTGAAAATAAGCTTTTCTCTTATTAGAATCTAGGCATGTGTCCAACACATTATACTCAGAAGCTTTACCCCTCCTCTGAAAAAAAATAATACTAGAGGCTTAATATTTGAATTATGACCATCATTCCCGGGGTTTTCTTCTCTTTGAATAAATGTTTTTTACAATAGATGATTTTTTGTTCTCATGCTAATTGACTTTCTTGTGATAGGTCCAGCAATGTTTGAACCTTCAAAGATGCATCTTGGTGTCCCAGTCAGAAGAGTCCTCAGTTTCTATACAGATGTATTAATGGTTGGGTTGGTCCCATGGCATAAATTTACCATGTCCAGACTTGTTTAAATTCCACTTACATTTAAACTAGGAGTTTGTTAATAAATGATTTAGCAATACATCAAAACTAGAATTCTATCTCTTGATATTGTGGTTACATCAAATAGATCATTATTATTATATTTATCACTTATGTGTAAAAGAAAGATACAAAGCTAAAACTCATCAGCTTCATCGATGTGGATGAATCTATGGCAGATGATGGGCCAAAGGTCCTCAACCTTTCTAGATGGATGAACTGAAACTCTAAGCTACTAATAGCAATGGATCAAATCGGATTTAGTGTTCAAGAGACTGAAAGCCACAAAACCACATCAAGAACTATTGATTTTTCTTAAGTGCTAAAGCTTTTAAGGGGATTTTACAAAGTGTTGTATACATCTATGTGCCATCAATTTTGTTGGATTTTGAAAGTTGAATATAGTTTGGGAGAACTAAACAAATGGAGAGACCTTTGGGGTTAATACAAATAAAATCAAGTTCCCAAACAATTGCTTGGTGGGAAATAAAATCAAGTTCCCAAACAATTGCTTGGTGGGAATGGTACACATCAGAGCCATTCAGTCTTACTGCACTGGAAAGATAGAAACCAATGATGCTGTTAGATGCTCTTAACAGGGATAACAGAATAAGGCTGAAATAGCACATGGATAGTCAAACTTCACTACTTTGCACACACAGGGGACATGGCTAACTCACCAGTCATATTCATTTGTTTCAGAACAGCATCAGACATATGCATGGCAAAAGCATCATGAAAACAACTCTGCATTTACAAATATTGTCACCATACTAAATTACCTATTTCAACTTACCATTACATAAGCTCCCTCCTTCCTGACAGTTTACTTAACACATATTACCCAATACATGCATGGACTATACATTTTCAAGACCAACCTCTAAGTCATCTAAATATAAATTTAATATGCTTACATTGTTATCTGATGATGCCTTGAATTAAAATATTTTCTATTACAAGGACTCAAAGCCAAGGAAACAATTCATAATGATCAAAGTGAGGTTGTTACTGACTTGTGTATATGTTTACATGCAAAGTTCAGATTAAACGAGAATTAAAGCAAAACTAATTTATCTTGGGGAAGGAGGAAATACAATGCCTATTATTGAAGCCGAACCTCTATTTAACTTCCATGCATATTGGACAATAATTGGAGACCTATAATTTTCCTCTAATTCCTCTAATTCCTCCCTTTCATACTTTTTTTTTAAGATTTATTTAATTATTTATGTGACAGAGAGAAAGATCACAACTAAGCAGAGAGACAGGCAGAGAGAGTAGGAAATAGGCTCCCTGCCGAGCAGAGAGCCCGATGTGGGCCTTCATCCCAGGACCCTGAGATCATGACCTGAGCGGAAGGCAGAGGCTTAACCCACTGAGCCACCCAGGCACCCTTGCATACTGTTCAATACTGATATTTCTTGTATCTAAAAGTTCAGGGTTTTGCAACTGTGTTCTTCCATAAAAATATTTTTTTGGAAAAATTTTATCTTTGACATTATGAAGTCAACATAGGAATGCATTTTACATTTATGGAATGAAAAGCTTAAGGTTGCTTTTTGGAATTTTTGTTGTTGTTGTTATAGAGGGAGAGGAGTTTTGATTTGAAAAATATCTTTCCATACAGGATAGTTGATTTGGGGAAAATTGTATTAAGTAGTGGACCATCCACATGGTTTCCTATGCAATCAACATAGATATTTATATCAATTTAAGGTCAGCTATTAATGAATACTGTGTAGGAATAAAGTAGAAATTTAAAATAAAACTGTGAGTGAATGGTTTCAAATATATTTAAAGTAATACTTTCTCATTTAGGTATTTATAGACATAGTTATTGTTAATCTGAACTGCTGTAATAACTTGAAATTATAATCCACTTCCAACAAAAGCAGATTAATATTCAAGTTGGAATATGAGAACTTTTCTATTTATCTAAGAGAGTATATGCCACAGACAACAGAGAAAGACTCAAAACAATTATTCCTGAGAGAGAAATATTGAGCATTGCTCACACCACAATGTATTTTCTACATTTGTATAACAGGTGTTTAAAACAGATCTAGATAAATAATGTAACGTTGAAAAAAACTTTTCATCCTACTGGGAGATTTTTGTCAATATTTAAATTGATTACTCTTGGGGCACCTGGGTGGCTCAGTTGGTTAAGCGACTGCCTTTGGCGCAGGTCATGATCCGGGAGACCCAGGATCGAGCCCCACATCCGGCTCCCTGCTCGGCGGGAAGCCTGCTTCTCTCTCTCTCACTCCCCCTGCTTATGTTCCCCCTATGGCTGTGTTTCTCTCTGTCAAATAAATAAAATCTTAAAAAAAAAAATTGATTACTCAAATTATGTAAGTAGTTATGATTGTTTTGTTTTGTATCCTATATTTCAAAGCATAGAATCTCATAAGTATTAAGGGTGATTATTTTATCAAATTTGCCTTAATATGTGTTTATTCAGTCCCAAAGGAGAGGGAGAAGTATATTGTTAAAATGTTGTTAGATTTGTTTTGGAAAGATTGATATTTGGCAACCACAGACAACTGTATTTTATGTGTATTTGTGAAGTCACAAGAGAACATAGTAAACTTTGCGATTAAGATTTTCAAGAAAGCATAACCATTGATTTCATATTAATCTAAAAAAAGTGTATTTCCAACAAAATTGGAAGCTGTTCCAGAAAGCTTCAGGTATTTCCAACAAAATTGGAAGCTGTTCCAGAAAGCACAAATGAGATTCAGGAAAGAAAATGTGATGTTTTTCCTTCCAGAAAATGAATACTATTACAAAGCAATATTGGAGCATTCTTTTCAGCTTAATTTTGGAAAATAGTTGAAAGATGAGGAATCAGCTTTTATACATTAATGTGAATATCTCAATTATCAGGCAAATGTTTTGTTTTTATATGGTTATTGAAGCGAGAATAACTTTTGAATAAGGCAGTCTGGAAGACAAGTCGCTTTTTCCACTACACAGAAATTGCAGCTTCTCAAAAAAAAAAAAAGGTAATTTTAGATCAAAATTGGAAAAGGGACAGTGGAAAAAGAACTATCAGCTAAGAAGTAAGTCTCTTGATAGCTTCTGTAATACACTAATGTACTTTTCTCTGAAATATCAGAAATAGATGAAAAAGAAATTGGTCTTCCGTTGGATTTAAGAGGTATCACTTCTGTTAAGGGTGATGGCTATTATCTAGTATGTTGGAAATTATTACATAATTACTGTGATCCAGATATATCACCACTGTGGACATGAAACTTTGTATTTCCATGTACATAGTTTAGAAAACCTAAGTAGAAAAAAAATAAATGTTTTCAATCTAGTTTTTTTTTTTTTCTTAATTCAATCCCATCATTCCTCAGGTCAATTCATGATTTGATATGCAGCTGCAGTAAAAATCAAGATTCCATCTCATTTTTCCAAAAATGATCCATTTGTCTTAAGTCCCATGTATCCTCCACCCATGGAGGACTAGGGAAGTTCATTTAGATGACTGTCTTCCACAAGAAGAGATTTCCCATTGATGGTGTTCAGGGTTAGCAAAGGAGTTTGGCAATCATTTGGATTCAAGGCACACATTTATCTCTTTTGCACTTAGCTTTCTGGCGAGTATGGCATATCTTCCAACTAATCACATCATGACTCAGGCTACTGCCATCTCCTGTGAGGAGCAAGTACTCTGGCTCTAATTGTCAACTAAATTTTGCCTGGGCAAATGGAAACCCATATTTCCCAGATCTTCACATAAGAGCCCTGAAGAAGTTTGGATAGTCAGTAATACCTCCTGTAAGTGCTCCATGAAGCTCTTTCCTTTACTTTCCCTATATCCAACTGAGGGGACTATACGAGGCTGTCATTTTCAAGTGTCATTAGGCCAAAGATGCAATGTTCTCTTACCCTTATATTACTTTTATTATAAATAAACCCTGCTTTGTTTCTTTTTCATACTTATCTCTACAAATTATTTTCATTTTCCTTCAGGGCAATGTTCTTTACTATTTTACTGGTGTTGGTGATTCCCTTGGTTCACAAATACTTCCAAATCTGCAGTAAGTTCGGTGTAGCCTTTCAATTAAGAATTTGGGCTATTGCTTCATGATTCTTTGGAAAGGTGAATAGAATATATTTTGGGGAGCAACTTGGAAAGGTGAATAGAATATATTTTTACTTTTCAATTGTTGATAGGTCAGATATGAGTATTTCTCAGAAAATCTTATCACACTATCTGCAGGAAATTTTAGCCTTAAGGCTTAGACTACTTTTTTTTTTTTTAAGATTTTATTTATTTGAGAAAGAGAAAGGAAGCACAGGGAGAGTGAGAAGCAGACTCCCCACTTAGCAGAAAGTCTAATGTGCGGCTCAATCCCAAGACCCTGAGATCATGACCTGATAGAAGGCAGACACTTAACTGGCTAAGCCACCTGCACTCCCCATATGGCTCTATCTTAAATAATTACATCTGTAATGATCCTATTCCAAATAAGTACACATCATGAAATGGAAGTTAAGATGCCAACATATCTTTTGAGGGACAAAAATTCAACTCATAACTACCCTATTTACAAACTTATTTCTCTTTATAGAAAGAGAATGTGGTTTGTTATTTGGAAATAAGCGATAACACTTAACTTTGTTAGAAACGGTTCAGTCTCTGCCTACATACCAAGTCTCCAAATACAAAGTTACAGTTAAAATACACAGGTAAAGTTAAAGTGCTTTAAATATTAAGTTGACTCATGCATTTTATTCAAGTTATAAGCATTTCTGTTCAGGGATTTCTCAACAATAGTTAGTGTTTTCATAAAAGCACAAGTAAGCATTTCTGATTTATCACCCCAGATCTATGAAGGTTGGTTGATTTCTATGACATTTTGTTAAACATAACTTTCATTCTTCAAATAGTTATTGAGATTATGTTATATATAATAAGTATTATGCTCAATAAAAAGAATGGTGATGTGTGCCTGAGTGGCTCAGTCAGTTGAGCATCTGCCTTCAACTCAGGTTCTGATCCCATGGTCTTGGGACTTAGTCCTGTATCAGGCTCCCTTCTCAGCAGGGAGTCTGCTTCTCTCTATATCCCTCTCTGCTGGTCATTCTCTCTCTCTGATGAATAAATAAAATCTTTAAAAAAAGAAAAGAAAGAATGGTGATACGGACATTATCTCTTTTAACTTCTGGTCTGACAAACAAGATAAATGGATACAAAGCAAAAATATAATAACTCAAATAATCACAGATACATCAATATATAGATATAATAAAAGGAAAAAAATGAATTGCCCCTTTTTAAATGTTGTATTATTCTGAGATATACAGCAGTTGCTGTTAAATCTTACTTGTGAGGATCAATAAGCAAATAATTCAAAATATGAGAGGAAAGCTCTAAGAAGATAAATGTTTATTGTGGAGTTATAATGAAAATGTGAAATAATCTAAAACAAAGGTATGATAAAGCAAATATGACATACCTACTTGGTTTATTTTGCATATAAAATATATATAGGCAAATGTAAAATTTGGAGAAGTAATAAAATAAACTAGAATTTTGGATATTACTTAAAAAGAATCTATTTTTCTCAATTTTCCAAGATTTCTGTAACATTGGGTTATAATGTATGTGCTTAGAAAAAATTAAGTTTTTAGGGATATATTTTTCAAGCCTGTAAAATTTTATAATCAAGAAATTGAAGAAATAAAACTTCTGTGTAAACATTTGTTATAAATGATATATTCAACATAATGTACTATAGATTTCAGAGAAATAACACTGTATTCAAAATATTTCAATCTTGCTCTGAAACTCTTGTTATTTCAGGATACTCTAGTAATACATTTAATCAAGCAAACCAGATCTACTAATAGAGTGAAAGAAATGACATATATTGGTGAAAATAATCCACTAAGAAAATTTACCCATTTTGAATGTGAATATCCTGGTATTTCTCCCTCATGTTTACAACAATTAAATAACCTTTACATTTTCCCACTGGTATTTCTTTTTCCTTTTGAATATAACTGAAGAGGTAAAGGTGAACTATGACGCAAACATGATAAATGTTTAAGGTTGATATGTCAATTTCTATATTTATCCCTATCATTCTTGGTCTTTTATATGTGATTCATTGTGCTGATGTCTATTTGTCTTGAAATACCACTGCTCTATTTTTCCTTATAACACAATTGACAAAAGCATGGCATTTTTTACCACCAAGAATTGTTAATAATATTCCTTTGTGTGATACGATTAAAATATGCTAACTAAGGTAAACTTGAAAAGGAACACAAAGACACTTTGAAAGGTTATGATCTATGACAATCCACTGCTTTAGAGTTGGTTTAATTGAATTAATTGTTTCTCAGAAGAATCTGAGGAACAAAGAACATAACGACTGAATGTTTTCATGGAAAAATTTTTGACCTTTTCAATATTAGTGCATTGATTGGCAGATTATTCTACTTCTTTCACAACAAATGATTTTATAAGGGAAAGGTAGAGGTGATATTTGAAAATATAGAAAATCTATGCAAAAATGGAGCCTTCCACGCATGAGAGGAATCAGAAAGAATTAATAGAATATACATTTTGTGAGTCTGGTTGTAACAATAAAAAAATCTCAATGTTTTTCTTCAGAATATTAGATTATATCATATTCTCAATTTATATTAATTAATTTACATTAAGAATATCAGACCATAGCTTCATTTTATTCAGTGATATTGCTGGTCAAAAGATTTTTTTTTCTTTTTTCTGTTTTGCAACTCTAACTATTTTATGAATTTATAATTTTTAAGACAGTTACCTTAATCTATGTCTTCAACAAACACATTCCCTAGATAATCATAAGGCAGAAATCAAATTGCACCACATGAAAGTTGACAACAGGGTACTTGGAGGAAAGATTTATTCTGGCTGAGCAGAACAGGGAAGGCTGCATAACAGAGGTGGTAATCAAGGTGAGTGGAGTTATTTATAATTCCAAAAACACATCATACATTTTTATATCTCTTAAACCTGATAGTGGCAATTCAATCTTGGAATTTCTAATCTCCAATGTCTTGCATTTTGGTCAAAGTCGTACTCCTTTTTCAAAGGCTCTGCTGTTACTTTCTCTGTGAAGCTTTTCTCTAACCTTTTTAGATCAAATTAGGTATTGCTCTTTGAATTTCCCATTACCAATTACAGCCGCTATAAATTCACCATACTGTGTGGTAAATTTTTTATGCCTGTCTCCATGACAGAATGGGCTGTTTTTTGGTGAAGATTAGTGTTCTTCAATGTTACCATTTTTAGTGGCATAGAGTTGGCACTCAAATAATTTTTTTAAAAAGGAAATAAATGCAGGAGCATTCACTTAAGATTTAATAGGGCATTTATCCTTATTTTTCTCTAAGTTTTCGATGCTGTTAACTGTGTAAGAATTTTTATTCTGAAAATGTATTATAAATATCCAATTATGTGAGGTGATTTGATTCAATAACAGTAAAGGGAAATTCATAATGCAGTATGTTAGACTGAAAGCACTCCCAAATCAGAAAACTCTTTGTTGAGGAAACACAAGAAAGATTACAGGGAGGTGACAGTGAATGCTTCAAGGAACATCTGAAATTCCAAATATGAATTCTAATACATCTTGAATGCTAACTGACAGGTAAATCCTGATTCAGAAATGACAACGGAAACAGGAACCAGAAATGGACAGTCAAAATCCATCTGACATTTGGCATTTCCAACTAATGTTGATTTTTTTTCCTATTTGATATTGTTGTCAGAAATAGTAATTATAGGGGTACCTGGGTGGCTCAGTTGGTTAAGCAACTGCCTTCAGCTCAGGTCATGATTCTGGAGACCCAGGATCGAGTCCCACATCAGGCTTCCTGCCAAGCAGGAAGCCCGCTTCTCCCTCTCTCAGTCCCTCTGCTTGTGTTCCCTCTCTAGCTCTGTTTCTCTCTGTCAAATAAATAAATAAAATCTTTAAAAAAATCATAATTGTAAAAAGTAAGAAGAAAAAATTATATATTTCATGTACCCTATATTTAGTAACACTTTACAGTTTGATGTTAATAAAAGTGGACAGATAAAAAGACATCTCCAAATGTTTCTATTTATATTGATGTATTGCTTTTTTCTTAGCACTTAGAGGAAGTGGTCACATATTCTGATATACTTACATTGGTTCTTTAATACATATTTTGATCCCAAACTTCTTAATTATTATCATCATGAAGACCATTTGTCTTTTTCTAGCAAAAAGTGGGATAGAAAAATATCAGTGACAAGGCAGAATAAGATATTCCATAAACTGAAGAGTAAGTACATAAATATGTCAAAAAGAAAGGGAAGGTAGACAACAAACAAAAGCAGTCCTATGCAGGCCAAATATGGCATGATAAAGATCATAATTTTCAACAGCTCAAAGCTCTGGGTGTTATACATCTTAGATGCTTTTCTATAAGTTCTTAGGCATAAAAAAAGATGACTAATAACAGAATATATCAGTGTTAGAATTGGGAGACAGTCTTGGAACATTAAAGATAAATTCATTTTATGATTTAGTTTTTAAATTCAAGTTACATTTCACCTCACTGTTTATTATAATGGTCTAATTAATGGGTTTTAACAATGTTTTTATCTACAATATACATTCAAACCCAGATATCTAACTCCTTATAAAGACAGTTGATGGACACTTGGGCTGTTTCCATAATTTGACTATTGCAGATAATGCTGCTAGAAACATTGGAGTGCAGGCATCCCTTTAAATTAGTATTTTTGTATTCTTTGGGTAAATACTTAGTAGTACAATTGTTAGACCATAGGGTAATTTTATTTTTAACTTTTTGAGGCCTCTCCATACTGTTTTCCAGAGTGATTAGGAATAGATCAAGAAGATGTGGTATGTATATGCAATGAAATATTATTCAGCCATCAACCATTGAAACAACATGGATAGAGCTAGAGAGTATTATGCTAAACAAAATAAGTCAGTCAGAGAAAGACAAATACCATATGATTTCACTCATATGTGGAATTTAAGAAACAAAACAAATGAGTCAAGGGAGAAAAAAAGAGAGTTAGGCAAACCAAGAAACAGACTCTTCATAGAGAAAAAACTGATGGTTACCAGAGGAGAGGTGGGGGGGTAAAACAGTTGAAGGGGCTTAAGGAGTGCACTTACTGTGGTGAACACTAGATGATGTATGGAAGTGTTGAATCACTAAATTGTACACCTGAAACTAATGTTACACTATATGTTAACTGAGTGAATTTAAAAAAAAAAAATCTAAAAACAATGGAGATATTTTCTGTATAAGCTTTCCAACTCCATGTTTTTCAAATCTTAGCCTCAAAATTCCCAACCAATTTCCAATCCTTTTCACTATAATAAAGTTTCCTGAACATCTATTCTATTTCAGTTGTACTATGTCAGATGGTTTGGGTAAAGTATGAAATATATATTCAGCTTCTCAGGCATTTCACAACTTACTGAATAAGAGATGTACATAGCATCAGTCACTGCATATTATGGCAACTATAAATTGGAGTGTCTCTTCCTTCCCTTGGCCATTTTTAAAAGTCTTTTAAATTAAAGGGGTGCTTGAGTGGCTCAGTTGGTTAAGTGTCTGCCTTTGGGGCGGCTGGGTGGCTCACTGGGTTAAAGCCTCTGCCTTCAGCTCTGGTCATGATCTCAGGGTCCTGGGATTGAGGCCCGCATTGGGCTCTCTGCTCAGCAAGAAGCCTGCTTCTTCCTCTCTCTCTCTGCCTGTCTTTCTGCCTACTTGTGATCTCAATCTCTCTGTCAAATAAATAAATAAAATATTTTTTAAAAAAAAAGTGTCTGGGGCGCCTGGGTGGCTCAGTTGGTTAAGTGACTGCCTTCAGCTCAGGTCATGATCCCGGAGATCCGGGATCGAGTCCCACATCAGGTTCCCTGCTCGGCAGGAAGCCTGCTTCTCCCTCTCTCACTCCCTCCGCTTGTGTTCCCTCTCTGGCTGTGTTTCTCTCTGTCAAATAAATAAAATCTTAAAAAAAAAAAATAAATAAATAAATAAAAAATAAATAAAAAAAAGTGTCTGCCTTTGGCAGGGGTCATGATCCCAGGGTCCTGGGATAGAGCCCTGCATCAGGCTCTTGCTTAACAGGGATCCTGGTTCTCCTTCTACCTCTGCTGTTCCTCCTGCTTGTGCTTTCTCTCACTCTCTGTCCTGCATTCTGTCAAATAAATATCATTAATTAATTTTTAAAAATTACCTTTTATTAATGCAAATAAATAAAACTGAAAAAATGACTTATTTGAAAAATTGATGTTTATCACCTAAGAATTTGAATAAAATTTTTAAAGGTTGTTCTTCATTTTGACATAATCTTCTACCCTATTTTATTTTCAAATCAAAAAGATTTGAAATGTACCTAGCTTAATAAGTATGACTTTAACCTCACCCAAGTTATCTGTTTTACCTTTGTTGATGCTAAGGTAAATTTTAGATGGACTATAAATAGATAAATAATGTTTTACTATTCATCTTCATGAATTAAAGTCTTTAATCAACATAATGCAGTATTTTCTCCAGTTTAAATAGGGATAAAAAAAAAGTAACTATTTGTTTAATTTTTTTTGCTTACATCAGACACAGCCTGAATGCAATATGTTGTAGGACTTGACCAATGGGGCAAGCATTCAGATGTAATGGTGTATTCCAGTTTTCTAGGCAAAGTTTTCTAAAGAGGATCTGTGATCCAAATCATGTTCCATGCAACTGAAGTTCAAAATCCTTAAGAGATTGCTTGAGCACCTTTAAGGAATAATGTATCAACGGAGATATGATGAAAAGAGCAAAGACTTTGATTACAACACCTGTACTTCCATCCTTGCTCCCCTACCAATAGATATTCAGCTCTGAAAAGTCTAACTTTTCAGATCCTCTAGAAATGATCACAATATTGGTGGTCGCTTTAACTTTCTTACAGAATAAGATAGTTCTATCAATATAACTATCTGTGTGTTAATTTTTGACTTCTAATAAACTTCTTAAAATTATAATTGTGTCCTATCTAATTTTCCAATTTTATATTTTTTCTTCTTCTGTTCCCATTGTTTTTCTTCCACTCTCGTTCAAATATTCAGAAATACAAGTTTTTTTTTCTTTTTTTTTAATTCATACATAGTCTTAGGATAATTTAGAGCATCAGCCTCATTCATATCTCAGTTGTTTAATGATTTCGTATATGAAACCAGGAATGACTCAGAACTTCTGCAACATCTTTCTCAAATTCATTGTGCTTTATTGAAAATTCATTTTTACGTACAAAAACAAGTTTAACATCACCTCTTAGGGAATTCTCCCCAGTTTCTAGTTAAATGAATATCAACCTTGTCGTATCAAATGAATATTTCCCCTTGTGTTTTATCTCTGGCATCAGGACAGACTTTAAAGAAAAAATGTTAATCTCTTACAAATTAATTTTGTGATTGGGGAAATTCTATAGACACCCAACCAGAAAACACCTAATTTTCACTACTCCCTATGTAGATTAGGTACTGATGTTAATATCTCCTAGAAATCTTGTTTTTACAAAATAGACTTTCATTTGTAATACAACCATCAACTTTCTTTCAAATAGTGGTTTCTGATTTTGTTTGAATGGCAGAAATTTGTTCTCTGTAGACAAGAAGTTTTCTTTTTATGCTTCCTTTTTTTGTATTTTTGTATTTGTATTCTTTCCTTCTGTATTTTTTAATAGTTTGCATATCCCATGTTAGTTGATATGAGAATGCTTAGTACACCTAATCACCTAATGAACTGCATTAATATCCAATGTATAACTCAGAGAGCCTGATAGAAAATTAAGCTTGTGTGCACATCATTTTTATTGAGATTATGATGAAAAAAATTCCCAGAGATATTAATAACTTTTTCTGATATCTGCACATAATTGTGTGCAAGATAAATTGCTGTAGAATAATAGGTAGCAATTTTTAATGGTTCATTGCTCTGAGCCATTTGTTTTTTAAGAAAAACCATCAGTTTCAATACAATATCAAAGCCCTTAAAGCAACTATTTTCTACTTATTTCTTCATCTTTAAAAAATTATCACAGGTCATTGCCTGAAGTAATATGATTGTTTTGTATAGCTATATTCATTTCATTTTAACCACAGATCTGTCATATGTTTTGTTTTATTTTGTTTTGTTTTGTTTTTAGCCAAATAAGATCAGGCTAAATCAATCTGGGAATTCAATTAATAGACAAAACAAAGTGTCTTATTTTTTCAATTATCACCTCTGTAATGTCATTTATGGGAGATGTTGTGGATCACTTGTTCTCAAACTTATTTTTCAAAGTGTTAGAATAGCTGAATTTTGACCATAACTCAATATTTTAATCAACAATTAAGCTTAAACCCAATGTTTTTGCTTAATAAAATATTCCTTCCATGTTCACATTATATTGACAAGCTCATAAATATTTGGCATTTTGCATATATGAAACCAGGAATAAGTTTATTTTTATTTTTTGGCATTTAAGTGGTAAGGTGATACTCAAAATTTCAAAGGCCATAATTAATTTTCACTTGTGAAACTCATAGTCATTTTATACATATCTTAAACCTAGTCTTAGTTTTTCAATTAAAAACATGAAGTTCCTTTAAATAGCACAGTGATTTTACTGAAAAGTTACTTAACTACCATTGATTTATTTTCTTTTATTTTTTTTTAGAAAGGGAGAGAGAGGAGAGAGGCAGGGGGAGAAGGAGAAAAAGAATCTTAAGGACCCTCTATGCCCACTGTGGAACCTTGACAAGGGGCTCAATCTCACAATCCTGAGATCATGAGCTGAGCCAAAATCAAGCCAGATTCTTAACCAACTGAGCTACCCAGACACCCCTCTAAATACTATTAATTTAGAATATCCAAAAAAAATTTCTGTCTTAGGTTCTCATGAATATTTTACCTCTGAAAATAAAACTGCCATGAAGCAAAATTATTTAGAACTTTGAATACCTATGTATTTCAATAGGACAAACATATGATTAAGGAAATGAAGAAGGTATGAAAAATGAAGATGTTTTAAAGCTCTTCTCCCTTGAAGATAGGACATACCTTTGTTTAATGTCTGACTTAATAGAAATCCAAAGGATTTTCTTAGGTGGTATGTGAGAGCAAACTAATTAAAGTGCGTGCTTCTGACTTTCCAAATGAAAATTAAAATTTCTGAATTTTCTGATGAAACTTTTAATATTCAAGTTATTAAAATTTATACTGTTTCCCATATTATCTTTCACATGTAAAAAAAGTGTGGTTTCTTTCTGAATTCCCATTCTTTGGTGTCATAAATTGAGGTTTATACAAATGATTTAATAATATAAATGCTGTGATATAACTAAACTCATACACTAAGATAAGTGATTAAGCATTTTTGATAAAAAAATAAAAATATTTTTAATGAATGTATTGAATTTATTGAATTTTCACTTCACAACATTCAGATTCAAGGAATATTACTTTGCAGCATTTATTTGTATGAAACCTCTGGTGATTTACCTCTCAGACATCTCAGAGAGTTGGAAAAATTCTAACATTGATTTAGGATAACATTATTTAGTTTTAATCAAAAGTCCTCATGAATTTTGGGTCTTGAGTAGGTCCAATTGGAAGAAAATGAGAAACAGCATTATTTCATGTCAAAACTACAAAATAAAAAATAATTCAAGGATACTCTACTAATTTTATAATATCAGATAATGCACTTACTACTAAGATGTTAAGGTCATACAATCCAAGAGTCAATGTACTGGAAATATGCTATGACATATGGTGAATAGTTTTAAAATAAGATGAGATCTGAGAAAGTAAATGTATGGGAGATACAGTTGGTAAAACAGTGTTTAGATGTGATATATTTTTAAACCCCGATTCTGCAACTTGTATTTATTATTATTTTCGTTTCTAATCCTTTTTTTAGATGTGAGATTAAGATAAAAGTGGTTAAATAACTAGCCCAAAATCATCAAAGTAATGTTAGTAGTATAACTTAATGAAGACAGAAAACTCCTTGTAATCTCTATTCTTTACCAGGAAAATAAAATCCAGAAAGACAAAAGTCTCTGCTGGCTTTTGTTCGTTGGTGATATTCATGTACTTTAAGCCCATGTACAAGGGAGACACTCATAAGACATTTGTTGAATGACTCCCTATGTGTCTGTTGGGCACCTTAATTGCTTGCTTTCTCTTGGAAAGCAACTGTAGTTACTAATGACACCTACTACTTTGAGTAGTAAGAGTTATGTAAGATATTACCAGAAATGCATTTATTAACACTCTCTTAACTAAGGTTGAAACGATTTGATACATTAATTCTGGATATGCATTTTGATAGGGGGAGGTTCTCTTTTTTATCTAAAAGCAAGTGTAAAAAATAAATACTGGTCCTAGGTTTTTCACTGGTAGTCTTCACATTATATAAGAAAGTCCCTCTTTGTCTAGAAGATGGATTCTTGTGAAAATCATGAATATGAGTAAGAATTAACTATGTGATAAGAACTCTTAAGTACTTTACCAACATTAACTGTTTTTTAATTCTCTGCCTTTTATAATCTAGCAGATACAGCCAAATGTTTTTTTAAAAAAAACAAGTGAAATTAGTTTTAAAAATAAATTTTATTTAAATTATAATTCCAAATTATTATTTTACTATTTAATTAACAAAAATAATTATTGTGATATTTTATATTATCATTGTATTTAACCTTTGATATCTAGTATTTTATTTCTATAAAATGTGTATTTCATACTCACAGCGCATTTTACTTGAGCTGTTAAGTTTTCATAGAGAAATAATACCTACTTGGATTTTATAGTTTATTTGAAAAATTAAGTTTGTTTACTCAAAATGTTCTAAACATACCTAAATTTTTCCAATAATTGTATCAGTTTTTAAAGTGCAAACATATAATATTAATAGAGAACAAGACAACTGGAAAACAAGATGCTTAAAAATATATTCTGAAGGAATACATGAACATATGAACATTTAAAATATGTCACTTCATAGAACAAGAATTTTCTCAATTTTGTATGTCCTTTTATGTAAACTATTTATAGCAATATTTTCTAAAGAGCAATAGTTTTGTTTCATCTAATTTATTTAGACTAAAGCTCTCAATCTTTCAACTAAATTATACATAAGATATTAGTTGGATGATTCTCATATAACTCAATTTTCCCCTAAACTAATTCATTGTATATATATATTTTTAATAGATAGACACATTTTCTGAGAGTGCATGTGTGTGTGGAAGGTGCTTGTTAGGACTCAAAAAAAAAAAAAAAAAAGCTAAAATAAACAGAAACACTACTAGGTGTTAAACTGTGAAATTAACATGTTGAACAAGAAAATATAGATTTGTGTTTGATAATTTTTTTTTTCCAAATTAAGGAGTATCCATCTCTACAGTAACTAAGTAGCAAATGCTATAATAATTTATGGGCATAGAAAAGTGAGCACATATTTTAACCTGACAAAAAATGATAAAATGTTGATCTACAAGATACAACTCATTCACATTAATTATTTTAAACTTTGCAACTATTGATTATTGTGTTCATAGAATTTTTTAATCTAGCACTCAGTTGCAATGGTGTCAGATTTGACACTGAGCCAAGTTTGATCTCATCTTTCCTGGCTTTGCATGTTTATATCCTAAACACATAATTTATTTGTTTGTTCCATTTTAACATCATAAAAATAGATGATGAATCTTGAAATTTGAGCATATAGCTGTTGATTGACAACTGAAGACTGAAATTATAACAAGTCCTCTTTATAATTTAGTGAATTTCTGCAAACACTGCCATCTGTTTTTTCTGGGAAACCAAGAACAATCTCCCAGCTACAAACTGATTCTGCTTGGTCACTCAGCTGGTGGAACACAAGGGTAATTTACAGAGAGATGATTGTTCATTTACTTACAAATTTCCTCATTCTTAGTCAAGTGAGCATTCCAAAGGCAATATACAACTCAAAAGTCTGGGTATACCCTGACATTTCTAAAACAATTCAAAATGGAACTCTTGTCTCTGAAGCTGAGGACTTTCAAGTAGACCCAACTATACACCTTTCACTTTTTATAAAAGTCTAAGTGAAATTTTAAAGATCAATATAATTCCAAGGCAGAACAAAAGGAGGGTAAAAACTGTTACTTTAACCAAAGGTATACTAAAAAAAAAAAAATACTTACTTAAAAAATTATGATTGTTTGACAACTACTGTGATAAATTCTGATAGTTGAAATGTATCCTACACTTGGCTTATATTTTCCTCCCTCTTCCTGGAATAGACTATCAAAGAATCTTTTTTACTTTTTAAAGAATTACACAAAAATAGAACACAGTCTGTAATCTATTTCTTTTCTTTAGAAGGGAAGATAATGTCATTTGGAATAGTTAAATTAATTAAACAAAAAGCCCATTGATCTCTTCTAGCACCTTTAGTGGTCTACATAAGAAAACCCAAACCTAAGTCTGCAAATGCTATAAGGTCAAGAAATCAAAATGTAAGGACAACCAACTAGGCTTTCCCAAATAATGCAACCTGTATGCTATAGCCAATCAAATAATTTTCTTGTTTTGCTTCCACCTCTTTTCTATAAACCTTTCCTTTAATCTTTGTGGGTGGAGCTTATCTCCAATGACTTCTGGTTTGGCTCTGCCTTGTTGGAGTTGATTTTTTGCTCAACTACCCTCTTAAAATTTTAATGTGCCTTGGTTTATCTTTTAACAGAACTGGGATTCTTTAAGAAAGTTAATAATGTATTTATTCATTTTCCAATAGATACTTTGCAAATATTTGTTGAATTGATGAAAAAATTAAATTGACTTAAATTGAGTTGAATTTAAATGAGTGTATTATCTATAAATGCAAAACTTCTTTGTATCAATGAAATTGTAAATAAAAAGCAGGAGATAATTTAGTAAAATACTTGAAATATAAAGAAATTTACTTTTCAAATCTGAAGATGTCTTTACCAATCTATAAGAAAAAAATAGCACTTCAGTTGAAATAAAAAGATATGAGCAAAGTTAATTGTTTATGAATTATTTACAAATGACAAAAAATATTTTCATTCCTATGAATGACCAAAAAAAAGGAAAAACTACAATAATACAATACACACAAGGTTTCAATTAGTGTTTTGCAAGATAAGGAAACTAAAAATTTTCTTGCTTCTTTCCCAATTCATCTATTCTTTCCTTTCCAGCCAGAGGTGACTCCCGATGTTTCTTATCTCTACAGATTAAATTGTAACTTTCATAGTTTTATAAAAATAATGCTGTAAAGAATATTTTCTTTGGCTCACTACTTGCATTTAGTATAATAATTTTGAGATTAATTTGTGTTATAGATTAATTTTTCTTGCATATTTATGTATATTATGTGTAAATACATTCAAAACACTATTTGAGGGGATTATATTTAGCATATAAATATATGCTATTATATGTATTTATAATGCATATAAATTATATGTATTAAATCATTAAATTATATATTCTTTTTTTAAAAGATTTTATTTATTTATTTGACAGAGAGACACAGTGAGAGTGAGAACACAAGAAGGGGAAGTGAGAGAGGGAAAAGCAGATTTCCCACTGAGGAAAATGGGGTTTGATGCAGAGCTCCATCCCAGAACCCTGGGATCAGGACCTGAGACAAAGTCAGACACTTAACAACTTAGCAGCTCAGACATCCCAAATTATATGTTCTTATTGACTGTTATTTCCACTATAGTATAATCAAGGTGGAGTTAGAGGTTTTTAAGTGCCATTCACTCTTTTAATTTCTTTGATTCATGTAGTTTTTGACACATAGTAAACAATAAATATATATAAAAATATATCAATGTATTTATTTATGAAACTTTTTATATGTAGCTGATGAGTTTCTTAAAATACATTTCAAAACATGAAATTATAGATTTCAAAAGATAACACCAACTCTCCATGAAGAGGTAGATGGATAAACAAAATGTGATATACCCATGAAAACTATTATTTTTTAAAAAATTTATTTGCTTATTTTAGAGAGAGAGTCTGAGCATAGGCATGTGGTTAGGGGAGGGGCAGAAGGAGAAGGACAGAATCTCTGGCAGAATCCCCACTGAGCCTGGAGCTAGATGCGGGGCTCAATCTCATGATCCATGAGATCATGGCCATGAGATCATGGCCTGAGCCAAAATCATGACTTAGATGCTTAACTGGCTGAACCACTCAGGTGCACCCATATGTAACAACTTTTAGATAAAGTTGGAGTTTAAAGAGAAAAGTAACAAGACATACAAATTTAAGATATTTTGAATTTGCTTTGAAGAATTTTTGTGTGGAGTATGTGCAAGAGATGATCTCTTGTACTATCTGTTATCTATTATCTATCATCTATCTACCTTCTTGTTTTTGCTCTAAATACACAGATATAATCAACCATGTAAGCATGTAACAGTATGTTGGCATTATTATTCTATTTTTCAGATATTATAATGATAAATGGTAATTGCATTTTATTACTTTTTTAACTCTGTTTTATGTTCTTTTAATTTTCTACAGTGAAATGAGTTACATTTATAATAGAAAAATGCAGGCCACTTAAATTAAGTTTACATCAATATACAGTTATATTTGTATTTATTTCCTTGGAAAGTGAAAGTGTAACTTGATATTAGTTGAATTTGATTGAGACTAAAACATCTGGCATCTGGACAGTCTATCCACAAGATAAGGGATACAAATGGCCAATAAATAAGAAAAGCAACATTTAATCTCCCTTGAAATCTAAGAAGTACAAAATTAGGTTGAATAACAAGGAGCTACCAGTTTACCTTACCAAATTGGGAACTTAAATAAGGTAAGTTAATTCCTTTTTATGTAATTGTTATTTCTGTGATATTTAGAGTACTTTAACTTTTAATTATTGTACTTCTCAGAATGGGATCAGAAAAACTGGGAAATAATTTGCTAAAAATGTTCACATTGCTTCGTCAAAAAACCCCACAAAACGTGTATAAAATGTTGACAAAGGCAATCTCTGAGAGAAGTACTGATTATTTCATTTCCTTCTACATGAAAATCTAGTATCTTATTGGCAGCATTTTTAAAGTACATATGTTGTGCTAAATTCCAGGACAAAAATCTTAAAATTTATTTTAATAGTTTTGTCCTGTTCATATTACATACATGAAAACATCTCCAAGTATTATTCTAAGATTATTGTCATTGTGCTTCATGGCTTCAGTGTCACTAAAACTGACTCCATTCAGATTATTTTCTATTATGAAGCAACATTTTTCCATCTCACATATACTGTTAGAGATTTTCCAATCTGAATGTGAACTATTTCTTCTTCTATTTACTGATAAGAATACCCAAATGTTTCCAATGTTGGGATTTTCTCTAAATTACTTATCTTCCATAAGTCTCATTTTTAATTTTTTTTTTATTTGACAGAGAGAGAGATCACAAGCACACAGGGGCAGGCAGACAGAGAGGAGGAAACAGGCTCCCCGCTGAGCAGAGAGCCTGATGCGGGCTTCTATCCCAGGACCAGGAGATCACAACCAGAGCTGAAGGGAGAGGCTTTAACCCCCTGAGCCACCCAGGTGCCCAAGTCTCATTTTTTTATCTGTGAAGTGAAGCCAATGCTACCATTCTTAGAAATAAATAAATAAATAAATAATAAATAAATGATAAATAAAACTTGTATTAGTTTTAACTATAGCTAGAGTTTATTGAATAGCCATAAATGTCAGAAATAATGTTAAAGGTTTTACAAGAATTATTTCCTTGAATTCAAATTGCAAATATTTTAGCAAGAAATCTCATTTTACAGCTAAAAATACTGCTATATCAAGAAGTTTTATAATTTCCCCAAGTAAAAGAGTCATAAAGGATAAAACCTTCACAATGGCATGAACTAATTCTTAAAAATAGATCTCTTTCAGTCCCTGTGTCTCTGTCTCTATTTCTGTCCCTCTGTCTTGAATCTTTGTCTCAGTCTGTGTATTGACATATCTATATTGTTGGCTCTGTTGTCTGGATAGTCCTAACTGATACTATCTTTTATGACTAGCAATAATAAATCTAGTCAAACAGTTGATCAAACTTTCCTTGGTAGGTAAAATAATACTAACAAAATAAATGAAGAAAAAGAGAACTGAAAAATACCCAGCTTTTTTATATGGTTTGTGAAATGATGCTTATAAACCTTATAGTATACTTACTTTACATGAATTAATAATATCACATAACATCATAAGCTCTCAAGTTTTTTCTTTTTCATTTTTTGCTATAGAATTTCAGGGACATCCAATTGAAAGCACACTAGTTCAATGCCTTTTGAATATAACTCTTCGTTTCTGAACCATATTTTCCTCACCTTTCAAATGAAGGAACTTGCCCTGTTGGCTCCTAAGACTCTGATCCTATTTTCTGAGAATTGCACATATGCACCATTGAGTAATGGAAAAACAATTGTTTGTATCTCTCTCTGTTACTATTGTTGAATATATATATATAAATGCTTACTTTGTGGATGTCTAAAAAAATATATTTACTTCCTTAGAAAGCCAAAACTTTAGAGGAACAGCTTCATTTCTCTTTGAACTCAAGCTAGAAATGTTTTAAAGATCACATAAAAACTATCAGCTCAAACATCTCACTCAAGTTTTGTCTATGTTTCTATTCCAGTGAGTTTTAATACTTGAATTGCATGCATAAGAAGTTATTTCAGAATTCTATATTCATACTTGTTCAACATCAAAGAAAATAGATGCAATAGAATTAGCAAGAATGAATTATTTATTTTATTTCTAATTGATAATCAGGCCCAATGCCATGGTCTGAGAACTTCTAACATTTTTCCTCCTCCTTTTTAACTCTTATAAACATTATAGTTAAGATTTTAATAACTAAGTATGATATGTGTTGGGAAACCCCTTAAATATTAGAAATACTACTATAGAAACTCATAATATATGACATCAAATATTCATTGTTATTACAAGTTATTAAATGCAAAAATAGTCTTGTATATTTAAAAAAACATTATATTTTGAACTTGCTTTTAATAGCCATCATCATTTCATTATGAATCTAAGTGAGATGAATATAATTCATTTTAATAATTCCTGATTTGAAACTTATTATATTGGTTTAAAGCCATCCAGGGGCCCTTGGGTGGCTCAATTGATTAAACATGTAACTCTTGGTTTCAGCTGAGGTCATGGTCTCAGGATCCTGGGATTGAGCCCAGCATCAGGCTCTGCACAGGGCATAGAGCCTACTTAAGGATCTCTCTCTCCCTCTCTCTCTATCCCCAGCCCCCACCCTGATCCCATGCACAGACATGCTTGTGTTCTCTCTAAAAAATAAAGTTATCTTCCAGATAGACACAGAACATTTTCTTCTCTCTGAATAACAATGTATAAAAATTAAATTCAAGAAGACCTCCAAGGGGCATTTCCTTATGATACCCTAATACTTTCTAGAGATTGTAAAGCATCAATAGGAAATATTTTTAAGAACATGACTTGCCTGTTGTTTGCTAAGTCAAGTGAACTTCTTATAAAGTATAAGTGAGAATGGCCTATGCCTTTATAAAAAGGTCTTTTATGTAGACACTGGCCTACAGAGAGCAACAAAGAACTGAGCTTGTCTGCATTAGGAAGTTATAAATTCATTGAAAGTAAGAGGTTATATATTGTCATCAAAAAAATAAACAAACAAAACTAACTGGTAAGAATCATTAGGAAACATTGTTATTTCTATAGAAGTATGCATTTGAAAGAAAGAGAAATGTTTTAAAGACATTTTGGAGTCTTGTCTCTTGAAATAAAGATCACTGCTCAAGAGGTAATAGATTTATTGATTATTATAGAAATATTAGAATGTCAATTTAGAGTACAAATGCGTTTCATAAATTCTATTTTAGAAAATGAAATTCTTTTTCTCTTCAGTTCACGTTGAAGCTCTATTTTCTAAATTCTAAATGACTATTATAAATTATTCAATTTTAATTATTTTTCTGAAGTCTGTATTGCAAAGCATGAAAAATAAAAGCTATGCCACGAAGCCCGCATTTTCCAAAATTGTCTAGCAAATGGACTGAGCCAACATAACAAGTCCCAACAATTATTTTCTGCCAGGTAAGATGTTTTACAAGCATACAACCATCTCGAAATGACATTTATTTAATTCTACAGAATACTATAGAATATGCTATAGTTATATGTCAGTCTACCTGCATAATTTTAAGTTGACATATATTTTAAGATGTGTATTTAATCCATAACCACATACTCAAGAATTAATATTAACAACATAATACTATGGTCAACATTATATCATTAAATACAGGCATGGTAAATGTACATTTTTCTACAATTTTATCAACTACACTTACAGTCAAGATTTAATGGTAACCATTAACAATCATGTTACTCTTTCCTTTTATTAATGTGCTCTTGCAACATTGCCTTTTTATAGTTATTTTGACTTATTTTTCTGATTCTTAGGAAATAACTCCAGTAATACCCAGACACATTTCATGGGTGACTGTATTTAATTAAAGACTTCTTTAATTTTAAACTTTACATTCTGGAGTATAACTCTTCCTTATTCAATAAATTGTTACATCTTCTCTCTTTAATCTCTAGAATATCTCCAATTTGTTTGTCTTTCTCCCTCCACACAAGCACCATTGAAATTCAAGCTCTCAGATCTCTGGTGCAAAATTTTGGGGTACATTTTTCATTTATTTCCTTGACTCTAGAATATTTACTTTCCTAATTTTTCCCCAAACTGAAAATTACTTTCATAACCTGTATGTGTAACCATTTGCTTTCTATGTAAAAATCACTCAACTATGAATGACTGTATGAGAAATAGATTCTTACCTAAACTGTATTCACAAATCACCTCCCTAACTTTTAAAGATGCACTTTTTGAAGATGTGCCTATTCCACAAAATTGTTTAGCAAGCCCTTTTCCTCCTCCATGTGTTTCTCATTCTATACTCTGTACCTAAAGTTCATTGTTTCTGATTCTAGCTTCAGGAATCTTATACTTGTCACTCCTATTGTCTGAGAGATAGTCAAGTGAGAATAATGGTATGGACTAGATTATACCATTTTACCCTATTTTTATAAATGTTGTGATTTATTCTGACCAGTTTTTTTTAATATTTATTTATTTATTTATTTATTTATTTATTTATTTATTTATTTATAGAGGCAGTGTGCAAGTGGGGGAGGGAGGGAGAAAGAGAATCTTGGGGGGATGAGCAAGATTGCAAAGGAGTAGGAGACCTAGCTATTATTGGGTCCCAGGAGTTCAACTGGATGGTTATCAAACCGGTCAGAACAGCCCAGATTCAACAGGAGATCAAAGAGAAGAAGAGCAGAAATTCTAGGAACAGAAAACTGACCACTTTCTGGAATCTAGGACTTGCAGAGAAATGAATTGGAGGTGACATTTGGGAAGATAGACCATGGGGAAAGGGACCAACTTCAAGCCAGCGGTAGTGCAGCGAAGCACAAAATTAGAACTTTTAGAAGTCTGCCCCACTGAGGGATGTCTCTCCAGAGGCTAAGTGGAATCCTCACTGGGGCAGTGTGGATTCAGGACCCATGGGGTCACAGAAAGACCCAGGGTGCCTAAGCATGGCAGAACTCCCACATATTAGAGTGGGAAGGCCGGCTGTAGAGATGGAGCTGAGGAGTGGGCTTTCAGCTTGGGGCTACCTTAAACCATGATCTGAGGCACAGTTGGACCACTGCTCTTTGAGCAGGGACCCCAAAAGTAGAAGATCTGAGGAGCACCTCTCCTTCTTCCACCAGGAGGGGTGTCACAGGAGTGTGCTGCAGGAATCTGCTAGGTTTGGAGACTCCAAATGGGGCTGAGCGCCAGAGATAGAAACACTTGGTCACAGGCTAGGTGAGCAAGGAACGCAGCCAGAGACCAGGGAGACAGGCATGATTGACTACATTTCTCTGAGGGCACACTGAGGAGTGGGAGCCTGAGCTCTTAGCTTCTCTGGCTAAGAGAGGCAAACAACTACTGGACCACAAGGGGAGAATTGGAGACATAAGGGATACCATAAGATGAAACAACATTAGAATAATTGGGATCCCTCAAAAAGAAGAAAGAGAGAGAGGGGCAGAAGGAGAAAATTATAGTAGAGAATGTCCCTAATTTAGTGAAGGGAACAAAGATCAAAATCATGGAGGCACAGAGAACCCTCCTGAAAAAAAAAAAAAAATAGGTCCATATGCCATCATCTAATAGTAAAACTTACACGTCTCAATGACAAAGAGATAATCCTGAAAGCAGCTTGGGAGAAGAAGTCTGTAATATATAATGCCAGAAATATTAAATTGGCAGCAGACCTATCCATAGAGACCTGGCAGGTCAGAAAGGACTGGCATGATATATTCAGAGCACTAAAGGAGAAAAATATGCAGCCAAGAATACTCTATCCAGCTAGAGTATCATTGAAAATAAAAGGAGAGATAAAAATCTTCGAGAACAAACAAAAACTAAAAGAATTTGCAAACATCCAACAAGACCTACAGAAAATACTGAAAGGGGTCCTCTAAACAAAGAGAGAGCCTAAAAGTAACAGACCAGAAAGGAACAGAGACAATCTACAGTAACAATCACCTTACAGGCAATACAATGGCACTAAATCATATCTTTATATAAATGGGCTAAATGCTCCAATCAAAAGACACAGGTTATCATAATGGATCAAAAAACAAGACCCATCAATATGCTATCTCCAAGAAACTCATTTTAGACCCAAAGACACCTCAAAATTTAAAGTAAGGGGATGGAAAACAATTTACTATACTAATGGACAGCAAAAGAAAGATGGGGTGCCAATCCTTACATCAGACAAATTATATTTTGAGCAAAAGACTATAGTAAGAAAGGAAGAAGGACACTATGTCATAGTTAAAGGGTCTGTCCAACAAGAAGATCTAATAATTTTAAATATTTATGCCCTAACATGAGAACAGCCAATTACATAAACTAATAACTAAATCAAAGAAACACATCAATAATAACAAAATAATAGTAGGGGATTTTAAACCCCCCCTCACTGAAATGGATAGATCATCTAAGCAAAAGCTAAGCAAGGAAATAAAGGCTTTAAATGACATACTGGGCCAGATGGACATCACAAATATATTCAGAACATTCCATCCCAAAGCAACAGAATACACATTCTTCTCTAGGAATATTCTCCAGAATAGATCACATTCTGGGTCATAAATCGGGTCTCAACTGGTACCAAAATATTGAGATAATTCCCTGCATATTTTCAGACCATAATGCTTTGAAACTAGAACTTAACTACAAGAGGAAAGTTGGAAAGAACTCAAATACATGGAGACTAAAGAGTATCCTACTAAAGAATGAATGGTCAACCAGGAAATTAAACAATTAAAAAAATTCATGGAAACAAATGAAAATGGAAACACAACTGTTCAAAATTTTTGGGACACAGCAAAGGCAGTCCTGATAGGAAACTATATAGCAATACAAGCCATTCTCAAGAAACAAGAAATGTCTTAAGTACGAAACCTACCCCTACACTTAAAGGAGCTGGAGAAAGAACAGCAAAGAAAGCCTAACACCAACAGGAAAAGAGAAATGACAAAGATTAGGGTAGAAATCAATGAAATAGAAACAAACAGAACAGTAGAACAAATCAATGAAACTAGGAGCTGGTTCTTTGAAGGAATTAACAAGATTTAAAAATCCTTGGCCAGACTTATCAAAAGGAAAAGAGAAAGGACCCAAATTAATAAAATCATGAGTGAAAGAGGAGAGATCACAACAATTATAGAAATACAAACAATTATAAGAACATATTATGACCAAATATACACAAGCAAATTTGACAACCTGGAAGAAATGGATGCATTCCTAGAGACATATAAATTACCAAAACTGAACCATGAAGAAATAGAGAACCTGAACAGACCCATAACCAGTAAGGAGATTGAAGCAGTCATTAAAGATCTCCCAGAAAACAAGAGCCCAGTGCCAGACATTTTCCCAGGGGAATTCTACCAAACATTTAAAGAAGAATTAATGCCTATTCTCTTGAAACTCTTCCAAAAAATTGAAATGGAAGGAAAACTTCCAGACTTGTTTTATGAGGTCAATATTACCTTGATCCCAAAACTAGACAAAGACTCCATCAAAAAGGGGAATTACAGACCAATATTCTTGATGAACATGGATGCAAAATTTCT
>PITA01005470.1:0-110385 GCA_004023965.1 Spilogale gracilis | reverse complement strand
GAGCCGGGTGTTCTCGAACACAGCACCCAACAGCCAACACACGCCCCTCGGGAGCACACAGGGTGGGCACTCAGCGCACGCCTCCAACACCCAAGACCGAAGCGAGCAGTGTGTTCTCCAGGCACAACAAAGGTAGAGACCCAGAAGGATCTAGAAGACTCCCAAGGATGGACACTGAACCACACGGGTCTAAACCTCCCATGGGACAAGGAAAAAAAATCTCAGCAAAATTTAGCAAATGTGTTGAGTGGAACAAAAAGGAAGAGACGGGGGTGGGGGGGGCGGGTGTCGCAGCTGCCGCAGTGTTTGCAGGGGAACGGTCGATGGGGGACGAGAAGCCAACGGGGCCTGGGCTTGGTCTTGGAGGTCCCCGGATTCAGGGTAACACCGGGCTCTCTCTTCAAAGGGGATTCTTTGCAGTGGGCGTGGCTCCCCCTCGTCGTGCCCATAACCACTCCGTGTCTCCTTCTGCCACGATGTGAGCTTAGGGGTGGTCTGGTCTCTGCTGTCCCTCCCCGCCCAGGGCCCTGCCCAGCACCTACCCCAAGGCCCCTGGAGACCCCCCACCCAACTCCAGTGCCAGTACTTACGCTTCTCCAGCTGGTCCCCAATCACCCTGAGGAAGGCCACAGAGATCATGAGCAGGTTGACAATGAAGCAGGCCTCACACAGCTTCCCCATGGTGGGGCCACACAGCTCTGCCACCACAGCCTGGTAGGTGGCCTGGCCGCTGACGGAGGCGGCGTAGCCCAGGATGACCAGCCCACTGATGAGGAAGACCAAGGAGACCTGCGAGGTGGGACAATGGGTCAGGGTGCACCCCCAGCTCCCCACCCGAGCCCACTGCCCCTTGGAACTTTGACACCCCTCTCCACGGGTCTGTCACCCCCAGAGGCCACCTACTGCCCAGGAGCCTCTCCCCGATGGGCCACCAAGCCTTCCTCTGCCCCAAGACCAAAGCTACAGAGCAAGGAATGGTTGGGGCATCTCGGGCTAGAAGTCTGGGCATTGGGACTCATACTTTTGTGCCCCAGTTGGGCAAAGGAGGCATTGGAAACTCCGAGAGTCTAAATCCCTCTTCTCAAATTACACAGGTTACAGAAGAGACCCAACAAGTACACGTGTGCCGCCCAAGGACAGAACACACCACCACACCCCGGAGCTTTCTCCTGCCCTTTCCCATCCCGTCCTGCCCCCTGCCCTGTCCCCACAAGAAACCTCTTTTCACAACTGATTTCTTCCACCCAGAGTGATATGCGTGAGGCCCAGGCCTCCCGGGAGACCAGTTTATCCCTATGTTGGAGCTCGAGTTCATCGCCTAGATGGAACCACAATTGGTTTATCCAGCCCCTTGATGACAGACCTCGGGACAGTTCTCCCTCCCATGCTACTGGGAAAGAAGGGCTGAGCATTCTAGAAGAAGTCATCTAGGGGATGTATCTCTCATTCCCCTGGATCCCAGAGGAGGCTTAGGTCTAACTCTGCAGGAATTGGCCAAACTGCTTCCCCCGGGGCGGTGCTGCGGGCTTCCCCACCCCCAACGAGGCACACGAGCCCCGCTCCGTCCAGGGTTCGAGGCTCCGGAGCCTCTCCAGGACCGACGGCTACCCAAGCTTTACGGACCTAGAGCCTCACAGCAGGGAGCTCTCAGCAGTGGAGTGTTTAAATGCGTGTGAAGGGGGACATGGGCTCACCGGCGGAGAAGTGAGGGAGGCTGCTGCCCGCGAGTGGGCGTGGCAGGTGTCATCCACCAGCCTCATTCCTCGCCTTGTTGGGAGTTTACGTTGATTCATGTTTGGCTTCCGCTCTACTCAGGTCCGCTCGGGGCATGGATCTATAGACCGTCCTGCCAAAGTGCGAGCCACGCCGGCAGCAGCCCCGGCCCCTGGGAGCACCTCAAAAACACACAACCTCAGCCGCCCCCCGGACCTGCTGAATCAACACCTCCAGCTCTGCTAGGCACAGAGTGTGATGAGGGGGACCCAACGCCCCTGCCTCACACAGGGCACTGGGCACGACCGTGCCTGACCACCCACTTCCTCATTGCCTCTATGGCCAGACAGGCCCCTTCCTCGGTCTGAAGGGCGGCCTCTCTCGTCCACACGGACCGGGTTTCCTCTCACAGGCACCTGGGCGAGCTCTGCCGTCTCCGGTCTCCACCAGGGCTCAGCTCCGGACCACCTCCGCCGGGAGGCCTTCTCTGACCACTGCGTGCTGCGTCGTCCTGCCCTCTGTCACATGACCCCCACGCAGGGCCACTGCCCCAAACAATCTTATTTACCTACATTCCCCGTTAGGACGAGCTTCCAGACACAGCCAGCGCTGGGGCCGCACGGGTTACCCTACACAGGGCGGGATCTAGCGCTTTCCAGAAGGACATCAAAGGCCCCGTGGCCTTATCAGCTGGTTGCCATAGAAAAGCACTTAAGATAATGTCTGTGGAAGAGGCTACCACAGACTCAGCCCTTGCTATCAGCTGGGGGGAGGGGGAGGTTCCCTGCAAATAAAACGAAGCTGTGCCAATTAGTGGCCCTTCCCCGTGACCGATGTTCCGCTCTGGACTTTGCAGGGAGGGAACTCGGGTTGGACCTCTCTGTGACCAGCAGGGGGCCTGGCCGGGCGGCCTGTGGGTGTGACGGGGGTCAGAGCATCTCACACGTGACCAGACGGCACACGGGGCTCGAGTTGCAACCAGCAGGTGAGAGCAGCCAGCTGGCCAGGTGAGGGCGCTTTGCTGGCCACGAGCCTGGTTCACCTGCTGCAGGTGCCCAGGAGCACCCGGCTGCTCGCCACCTCCCCACCCTCCCCAGCTCAGGGGCATTCTCCGCCCTAACGGTCCTCTCCTCAAACAGCTGAGAGACAAATCCATCCATCTCAAAGTTGTTGGATTCTAGGCCAGACAGCGCCCCAGAAGCCATGCCAAGGATTGCGGCTGAATCCCTCCCCAGGAGAACCCCCAAAATGCTCCGTGGGGCTTACCAGCTCCACCAGGAAGGCGGGGGCCACCCCACCCGCCTTGTAGAAGGCCCAGGGGAAGTTGAGCAGTCCAGCCCCCAGTGCAGATTTCAGGAGGATGAAGACGGCGCCCAGTGAGGACAGAGCAGGGCTGGCGGCCTTGGGGACTGGCTTCTCCGGGCGGCCTGGGCGGCCGCCTGTGGCTCCCTCCAAGCCTAGAAGCAGAAGTGGGTGGGGAGAGAGGGAGTCTTCCCACTGCCCTCCCGGCTGTGACACGTCTTGCTCCCCAAACCAGTCAGAGCAACGCACCTGCCCCCGTGGCCCCATGCCACGGTCTACCTCGGGCTGCCATGTGTAAGTCACCTGTTCCCTGGCTGGCCCCCACGGCCTTGGTCCTCACTCCTCCTGCCCTCAGCTGCCCACCATTAATCATCACTCAGGCCCTCCCACAGGAGCCCGAGAGCAGCCCCGGCCCCTCACCCTGCCTCTGCTCCTCCCTGCCCACCCCAGCCCCTCGCCCTTACCCCCAAACCCAGACGTCAAGGTGAGAGGGTCCTCAGCCATAGCGGGAAAAGCTCAGGGTCACTCCAGGCGGTACAGCTGCACTTCCTGGGCTCCAAGGGTGGAAGAAGGAAGATTCTAGCTCTGCCAAGGGGTGGTAAGCCAATCAGTAATTAAGGGAGCTTTAGAAAGCATGTGCTGGAGTCACATCCCCACACCTAATGGGACAGGGACAGACATCAGAGCCACCGACCTCAAGAGCTTGCAGCTTCTGAGACGCCCAGCCTGAGGAGGGGTCTTAAGACTTCCTCCCTCCCAGGAGGCGGGGCTCTGTGGGCAGCCTTAGGGTCAGAGTGAGTGCTGCTGGGAGAGCAAAAGGGGCAGGCCCACACCTCATCTCACCCACTGACCTGGGCGCAGGGTCCCTCTGCAGGCCCCCAGTCTGAGGAAGCGAGCCTGGAGAGCGCCTGGAGCTCAGCCTCTGTACTTGCTTTCAGTGTGTGATCCCTCCGAGCCTAGATTCCCATCTGCGAGGGGGTCTGTCTGTCCACCTTACAGTTTGCACTGGGCCCAGGGGGCCACTGTGGATTCAAGTTCGGGCAAAAGCCCTAGGCAATCAGCAGGTGCTTCCTCGAGATGCCCCTGAAACAAACGTGCATGCGAAGCACCTGGGCTTGTGTTAAAAGGCAGCTTCTAATTCATGGTACCGGGGCGGAGCCAGGACTCCTCATCACTCCCAGGCTCCGGGGGCCGGCTAGGTGCCGCTGCTCTAAACCACACCTCGAGCAGGCACCGAGCCTCCGACCTGAGACCCTGTCAGCTAAGATGGCAGAGTATCAGATCTGCTCGAGAAAATGCAAGTCCACGAACGTTGTATCATGAATTCATCTGTGAACCTGCTCATTCCTGCCACCCGGCTTCGAGTCCCCCTGAGGGAGTGTTACAACACACTGAGGGCTGTGTCACAAGCCTGCGTTTCTGATTCAGTGAGTCTGGGAATCTGCATTTCTTTTTTTTTTTTAAAGATTTTATTTATTTATTTGACAGAGAGAAACACAGCCAGAGAGGGAACACAAGCAGGGGGAGTGAGAGAGGGAGAAGCAGGCTTCCTGCCGAGCAGGGAGCCCGATGTGGGACTCGATCCCGGGTCTCCGGGATCATGCCCTGAGCCGAAGGCAGTCGCTTAACCAACTGAGCCACCCAGGCGTCCCTGGGAATCTGCATTTCTAACCAACTCCCCGTTGGTGCCGTTGATGCCTACGGGGCTGGTCCACGGACCGCTTCTCTAGAGGACTGCGGCTTTAAGTTAAACATCTCCAGTGCCACGGAGCCTCACCCAATCAGTCCTTATCTGGCGAATAGGAGATCAGCGTGGAGGGCTGATTCTCTGTGTGGTTTCCAAGGGTCTCCGCCCCCTGTGCCACCAGCAGACTGACAATTCCTCTGCAGGCTCCGCACAGAGTGTGTTCAGTGACCACGGGGCCTGCCGAGTGGCCTCTGCTAGCACGGACAGCAAAAGGGGCCTCGGGGAGGGTGGCCCAGGAGCACACAGCTGGACCACGTCCCACGTGGCGCTCAGGCTGCCACCAGCTGAGTGGGGCTGGGAGCCCGGTGTCCGAGGTCTCACGGCGAATCCCAAGCAGGCATCA
This sequence comes from Spilogale gracilis, assembly GCA_004023965.1. Classification (NCBI taxonomy): domain Eukaryota; kingdom Metazoa; phylum Chordata; class Mammalia; order Carnivora; family Mephitidae; genus Spilogale; species Spilogale gracilis. Next base: position 105,280 of record PITA01005470.1, on the reverse strand, counting down.
CCATTGTGCTCCACACAGGGCAGACACTGGGCTCAGCACGTGACTGCTGGCCAGTGACAGGCCTGAGACTGAGTCCCCGGTGTATCGTCGCCACACTGGCGTTGCCGGCAGCCTGCCTGACCGGCAGCACCCAGGCCCGGGGTTCCCGGGTGAAGAAGTGTGTGCACAACAGACAGCAGGATGGACAGACATCCAAAGAGAGGGCGAGGTCACGGCTTCCCCCACAGAGGGGTCTCCGGAGGCCGCCCTGCCCAAGTGCCACAAGCTGGGTGGCTGAGGTCAATGGAACTTTATTCTTCCCGGTTCTGGGCACTGGAAGCCTGAAACCAGGTGCCAGTAGGGCCACGCCCCCTCCGAAGGCTCTAGGGGTGCCCCTCCTGTCTTATCCAGCTCCTAGAGGCTCCAGGCTTCAGATGCCAAGCACCCCCCCCGGATGATCTCATCTCCGGATCTTACCTTCACGGCCCCTGCAGAGACCCCCCTTGTCCATACAGTGTCACATCCACAGGCTCTAGGGCACAGTCGTCAGCACCCTGCCCCCCACGTGTCCGGGGTCTGAGTGTGTTCTCATGCGGTCGGGCAGTCATTCAACACTGACACAGGGCGAGGCACAGGGGAAAGAGGTCTCTGCTCTGGAGGATGGAGCGACCTGTGAGATTAGGACTAGACAAAAAGCCACGGTCCAAAGGGAGGGGGAGTGACCATGAGACTCCAGGAGCCGGGGCATCTGGAGGAGGTCCTGGGAGAAAGGTGACAAGTCTTCCCTCAGAGAAGGGAGGGGGGCAGGCATTCGGGGGGGGGCAGGGAGTCCCCATGAAGGCTCAACCGGGGGTCCTGGGAAGGCCTCCATGTTCTGCGGTCACCCAGGTAGAGAACCAGATCAGATGCCTGGGAAAGGCCTTTCTGGCTGTACCTGATGTTGAAACCCCACCTCTTCCTTCTGGAGGTTTTCCACGAAGGCAGTGAGGTCGATGGCCTCCAGAGGAGGGTGCCGGGCACCTGGGGGTGGCAGGTGGAGCTCGGGCAGTAGCCCGACAGCTGGAGGGCACAGACCAAGCCCAGGCTGAAGCCTCCAAAGCTGCACAGCTCCGATGGGCTCCCCCCACCTCCACCCCCACCCCCACCCAGAGGCAGTGATGGGAGATCAAGAGCCTCACCAGCGGCTGGCTTTGTACTTCTTAATCTGGGCTCTGGAGCCTGAGGCACCTCCAGGTCCCTGCCTGGACACCTCATTAGCGGCCCATTAACGTGCATGACTTAGAAATTGGCTGCTGGGCTGTGAAATTCCACTCAGTGAGGAAAACCTCTTAGTTCTGAGAGGCTTTGATATGCACTCCCTGCGGGCCTCCCAGGGCTCTGTGACCTTTCTGGGGCTGCAGAGAGGCGCCCCAGGGGCCCCATCCGTGTGGGCGGCCTCTCGGTGCGTACTCTGTGGACCAGGCAGGTGGTGGTCGGCCGGTGCCCGCAAGCCGGACAGTCCCCCTTCTGCGTCATCCCGGCAGGGGAGCACTTGTCATCAAGGGTTCTTCTCCAGGGTCTGGCTGCTTTCCTTCTCCACAGAGTATGGGTCACGTGATAGGTTCAGCCCTGCAAGGAGAAAGACCTCGCTTGTTTCTCTGGACCTCTGTGCTCACCCATCAGCAAGTTCTGGAAGGTGGACGGGGGCAGGTCCCAGGAGCCAGAGTCCCTGGCTCCCCTTGTGCACTGGCTCTGTGGTCTGGGTCTGGGTCTCGCTGGGACCACCTGGGAAATGGGATCACAACAGTTCTCACCCTACAGGGCTGCTGGGAGGACCCAGGAGAACGTGCTCGCGGCACAGCAGTGAGCAGTAGGCGTCGTTGGGAATAGTGCACGTCAAGCTCCGTTACCGGTGTTTGGGTGTCTTTCCCTCAGGCTGATTCTGAGCTCCTGGAACAGCGTTCGGAACACTGGCTGCCCGAGAATCGTGGGACGCTTCTGGAGGAACCAGAGCTGGACTTACCCTCAGAGCTTCGGGTGACAGGGTTCTGGGGCGGGACGGGACTCCGATCTCCACAAAGCTCCGCAAGAGCTGCTGAGGTGCTGCGGAGGAGGAGCCCGGTTCCAGGCGGGCAGAGTGCTCCTGGGCCCACGGCCCCCCATTTCCCACGGCAGCTGCACCTGCAGCAGCTCACCACAGACCCCACGTGCTCTGGGTGCGAGGCTGAGTGACAGCTCACCAAGAGGTCCTGGGGCAGGTGTCCTCAGGGCCACTGTGCGTGGGCCCCCTCCTGTGGGGGCAGAGGATGGACACGGGCACGTTCAAGGACACCTCAGCCCTCATGTCCCGACACAGGCGGGGCTGACGGTGGTGACAGGGCACCCAGCCGTCCCTCTTTCCGGCTAGCCTCCACACAGCACCTTCCAGGTTCCTGCCGACGGGACCCCTGTCTGGCTCCTGAGAGACAGCAGCGCTAGGGCTGAGCCCTGGGACCCAACCTCCCTGCCCAGCCTGCCCCGCAGGGCCCCTGGGGATTCCCAGCTGTGTCTGACTGCCCTTTTTGGTTTGGGTTTTTGTTTTATTTTTTATTTATTTATTTTTTTAAAGAGTCTATTTATTTATTTGACAGAGAGAGAGATCACAAGTAGGCAGAGAGGCAGGCAGAGAGCCCGATGCGGGCCTCGATCCCAGGACACTGAGATCATGACCTGAGCCGAAGGCAGGGGCTTTAACCCACTGAACCACCCAGGCGCCCTGTTTTTGTTTTAAACATGTAGGTGCACTCTGCGACAATGAGTGTTCACACCTGGGCAACAAAGGATCCCCTACAAGCAGGGAGTTGGCCCAGCCCAGGCACACAGCCATCATGCATGTCTGTCACCGTGGAATAACCTATCACTGACAACAGTGGACACAACGCAACGTGGCTCGGCGAGGAGGGCCTCCAGAAGGAAGCGGCCAGGCTGGAACTGGTCCCCAGGCAGCCTGCGGCTAGAGCCAGGAGTGCAGCTGGACACCTGTGTGTGCCCGGACGGTGACATCCTCTCCAGAACATGTCTCCCACGAGGACCCTGGGCATCCCAGTGCCACCAACGAGGGTTCTCTCCAGAGACATTGTCCCCTTTCCAGGGAAGCGCCCCCTCCTGAAGACCTCTTCCAGCTCTGCCTCACCCACTCCGTCGTCCCCTCCATTGTCCCCTCCATCCTCCCCTGGTTCTGTCCAGGGCCTCACACCTGGTCATCCTCCCAGCCTGTCACTGTCCCGAAACCGAGGCGCCTAGGCTCCACTGCAATCCTGCCCGCGCCAGCGGTGTGGTTCTGGGCCAGGTACCGGCCCCTAGCTGTGCAGAGATGCAACGCACAGTCTCCTTGGTGCAGCCAGCCTGCCATGCAGCTCCTGACGGTAGCCCTCTGGCGAGCAGACAGGAAGGACCCACCTTCTTTTGTATACATCACGCCCCTATTAACACGGCGTTTTTTGCCAGGCTGATGACAACAGGCTGCTGGCTCGCGGGCACACCCCCGCCCTCATCCAGGGCTCCAGGACAGCTAGGAAGCCGCGCCAGACTCGGGCCCCCATGAGGGCCTTCACGCGGTCACCACTGAACCTCACCTTGCTACACCGTCACCCATGCAGTCTCCCTTCGCAGAGGCTGGGTAACCACAGGTCCCTAAAAATCCTGCCACGCTAACAACTCTTCTGTACTTCTCCTGTCCCAACCATGCAACCCTATGGACCCTATGCCCAAACCTACACCAGGCACGTGTGTCCTGGCTGGTACAGTCCACCCCATCTGAATAAGAGGGCCAGTCCCGAAGGCAAGGGATACACGTGGACACTGACCTCGACGTGTAGGTGAGGGAGAACAGGACACACTCCCGGGCCCAAGTTCCATCTATCGGGGAGATGTCCAAGTCTGCACGGAAAGAGACGCACTCACAGCCTTCAGCCGATGGAGACTCTGGGGGCTAAAGCTTCGCTGCACAACCACAGGGCTGACCGTGCTAGAAGGATTTGCGACAGAGATGGAGAGACCGCCTAAGTCACAAAAATGTCTCTGATCCAATCATTCACCAACATACTTCAGGTTTCAGGCTTCTCTGGAATAATCTAAAGATGTGCTGTCCCCAAGACAAGGCCTGGGCATTCCAGCTGCTCCCAGCTCCCACCATCTGCCATCTCACACCGAGGCCATGTGCTCATTCCCAGGACCTGCCGGGGCCTGTGGATGAGCACAGGCTGGTACCCAACTTCCACAGTGCTGAGGAGCAGGTGGTGACCCGTCCACACCCGTGGAGGACCGGCAGCAGGACCAGAAGACCCCACAACAAAGAGCGCACAAGCCCCTGGCTCTGACACACGGAAGCCACCCTTGGAAGCACGGCTCATCTGACGACCACCGGGCTACGGTATGCCACGTGCCGATGTCCTGCGGGCTGCTTGGGGCGGAGAGAGCGTTGTGGGGACCTAAGAGATGCCTGCAAAGCCTCAAAGCAATAGCAGCCACAGAGTGCGGTTAGGAGATGGCCCGTCGCAGGGAGAGGTGGAGCTTAGCGACTTCTCGCTCACCCTGTGGCCTGGGCCACCTTGTTCCCAGGACCTCAGCAGCACCCTGATTCCACATGGCCTCTGCCCCTCCAGTCAGTCTGTCCTCACTTGTGCTGTGAAGGTGGAGGTCAGCCAGCTGTATTACGGGAAGACTGGACAGGCAAGGGTTAAGTACTAACGGGCTCCCTTGGATGAGGCCAGGGTTTCCTACGAATTGCACCTGGCCGATGAAACAGCCTTCGTCAAAATTACACTTTTCATGCTTCAGGGGAGACAATCAAGGAAAGTGAAAAGAAACTGAACATTTCCAATTCACAGACCTGATAAGAGGCCTGGACCTAGAATACAAAACAGGTCTTACAACTCCTCATAAAGAACACCTAATTACAGACTGAATCCAGACACGTTTCCAAAACAGACATACAGACAGCCCACAAACACACAAGAAGATACTCAACAGCATTCATCTTTAGGAAAATGCAATCCCAACCACAATGAAGACACCACTCAACACCCAGGCTGTGCTACAAGGATGGGGTCGGTCCCGGGCCTGGGTGAGGACGCGGAGAGGCTGGGACCCTCGGGCCCTGCTTCGGGGAATACAAAATGGCGCCCTCGCTTTGGACAAGCAAGTTTGGCAGTTCCTCAGAAAACTAAACGTGGTGCTCCTAAGATCTTACTCGTGGGCACTTACACCCAACAGAGATAAAAACTGATGTCCAAACAGAAACTTATACACACTCTTAGCATCAGCACTCCTAGGAGCCAGAAAGTAGAACAGTCCCAACGTTCACCAACTGAGGAATGGATACACAAAGCGAGCCTATCTGCACGCCACGAAAAGGCAGATGTCCTGGTCTGCTACCACGCCAGCGTGTCTTACAAATGTGCTAAAGGGAAAAGCAGGCCACGCATTGCGTGCTTCCACGCATGTGAAAAGTTCGGGCCATGTACGCCCGGGTACAGGAGGGGTTGCCATGGGCAGAGAGGGAAGGAACAGAGCTTGATTTGTGAATGGGGAGAGTTTGTTTTGGGGTTAATGAAAACATTCTGGATTCACAAGGGTGATGATTACACAACCTTGCAAATATACTAAAAACTGCTGAATGGGACACGTCAAAGAATTTTCTAGTACCTGAATTAGAGCTCAAACTACCCCCCAAACCCGCCTCACAGGCCAACGGGGAGCCCGTTCCTGGCAGTCAGCAGGGAGAGATGGGGCAGGCAGAAGAAGAGCCTATGACACCCTTCTTTTCAGCTTCATACAGGTAATGCATATTTATTGAAAATTTTCTTCACCGACAATGGTGAAATCAGGACCCCAAATTACAAAACATGATGGCAGTTGATACTTATAAAAATAAAGCGAAGGTCTATGTTTCACAGATCTGTGCAAATTTCCTTCAAATCTCAGTCTGTCCTTTCATCAAAAAGGAGATCACGGAATCTGTGTTATTCCTCATGATGTCAGAGTAAAAAAACTGCATTCCACTGACAAAAAAAATAGCTTTGCTTCCAAACAGCACAAGTCTTTAAAGTGACTTTTCCCAACAATAAATATAGAAAATAGCCTTTGATGAGCACAGTTCAGCTTGGTCAGAGCTTCCGCTGGTGTGAGGCAGTGCGCCCCTGCGGGTCGGGGGAGCCCCCAGCCAGCCTGCCCGAGGCCCCTCCGGGTGCGAGTCGCAGCTGCAGGAGGTCTCCCCTGAGGCTGAGGTGCGAGCCCCTCCCGCAGGCCCCCGGGAGGCCCACTGAGGACAGACTCCACGCCACTGCAGCTGGCGATGTGATCTCTTTCTGGCGGGCTGCCCTTCACAGCCATCCTCGGAGGCTCTCATTGGCTGTCACGGCCAATGGGTCTGGGGTCACACGGAAGGGGTCCTTGGTGGGTGGGCCTGCTGCATGAGCTGGGGACGCTTCACCCGGGGCTTCCTGCGCTTCGGCCGGCTTCTGGCCTTGTTGATTTGTACCACGAAGAAGGCCAGCACCACCATGGCTCCCAGGAAGGCAAACACGGGGATGGTCTGGCCCACCTCCTGGTTGTAGCGGCCGGGCATGATCCCTGCAAGAGCACAGCGGCAACGGTCAGGGGCACCGCAGCATCCGGCCACCGCCTCTCTGCCTCAGAGGCAGGCGCGTCAGAAATAGGACGCCAGCTAACTACACCAGCAAGGCGCGCGGGGCAAACAGGACTCTGAAACCTTCGGTGAAGGGACCCAGGTCGTTCATAGAGAACAAAGGAGCAATTCTCAGATTAGCAGCCTCCGGAGTGGTGGGGGGAGAGCTGTCTTGAGGTGAGGTCTTTGCTCCATCCGCTCCCTATGCCCACGTCAGACGGAGCCCGTAACTGGCCCTTCTGTCAAAGACAACCTACAAAGGTGCCCAGAGCTGCGTTCAGTTTTTCCCCAAGTGCGTTGGAAGACGGAGGAGTCTGGACGCTGGGAAGGAGAGGAGGGAGGCCAAAGCGGAGTAAGGCCGGCTGGCCACACACCCACCCTCCTGGGAAAGACTTCCGCAGATGGGATGTGCAGTCAGAAGTCAAGAGTGGCAACTCGAGGACCCTTGTTCCAGAACTAAGCACCATCAGCATAGCCTGGGACTGCAGGCAAGCCCCTCAGGAGCTTGGCATCACCACCCAGAGTGCCCAGGGTTGGAACATGGGCCATGCCACCCATCCCTGGAATCAGGAATGCCACGGGGAGCTGGGACCTCCTGAAGAGCACGGGGATCTCCAGAGAAAAATTGCTGCTCACGCCTTGCTGGAATGACCAGAGACTGGACGTTCCCGGTAAAAGACGACCTGTCCCAAAGGGTCTAGCCAGGCCAAAAGCCACTGCCCGTGGAGGGGACATTTTCTGTCACATGGGATGAGGGAGCAAAATCACATCAGCTGAGGGCAACAGATCCGCTTTCAATGGAGTATACCAGCCTAACAAAGTCCCATCCCAGGTGGGCCAGACCAGGGAATCAGCAGAGACCTCTGGGCTGAGGGTCAGGGGCCAGGGAGGCTCAGCCACTGGCTGGGACCAAAACCAGCAGCTGACAGGTGTGCTTGCAGAACCTGGACAAGTGTGTGCAAATTACTCTACTAGAAGAATTTTAGATATAACACCTGGCTATCATTGAAAGAACCTCAAACTTGAAAATCACGGTAGAATGTTCTGAAGGGAACAAGGAGTGTTAATCTCTTAGGCCCACTTCTGGCCTTGCTGATTCGTACCACAAAGAGAGCACAGACCAGATGGTCCCAGGAAGGCAAGGAGAGGCCCACCCGGCCCGGCCTGCGGGGGACGGGGGAAAACCAAAGAAAACCGCAGCAGGGTCTAGCACACTGAAGCACCCACGAACTGACCTCCAGGAATGTCCCAGGCACTGCTCTCTCCGGGAGACAACGGTCTCACTTGAGGGCGGTTCGATCGAAAGTTGGGTAATACCACTTTGTCCAGGTCAATGGAGAGAAGCTTCTGATGTTTCCAAAGATTACTTCATGAAAATGATCAAAAGAGAATAAAAATAAGCAACTGTACTAGTTTATGAAGCTTAGCCAATACCTAAGAAACAAAGAGTGATTTAAGGAGAAAGGTAAAGTGACATCCCACCGACACCTAAGCCCAGCTGCAGTGACACCAGTGACAGCTGCTAGTTCCCAAGGCAGAAATGTCAAATCAAGGCCCTCCGTGTGAGCTATGAGTATCTGGAGTAGGGGTCAGTTCTACTGGGCTCCTAGCAGGCACCAAAGAGCGTGCTTCTGCTCAAACTGACACATGACCAAGCAGTGGGAGAGGAAACCACATGTTAACCAATAAAAGGAGCCTGAGGACAGGAGTCAAAGCCAGGGCTCAGGGACCTGGGGCTGGTGGGAAGGTATGTGGACGTCTCTGCCACCGGGCACCACGGCTGGTGGAGCCTGCTTTCCGATGAACATGGACCAGGGTGGCCTAGGAGGCTCCATGGGTGCCACGCAAAGATACTCCGTTCTTGGGGCACCTGGCGACCCCGGGCCTGGGAAGGGGCTTTCTGGGCAGGAAAGGGCTCCTCTCAGTGGCCCGCAGCCGGGCGCTTGCTTGGAAAATGCCGGTGAGCACGGCAACCTGTCCTGGCTCACGGGGCTTAACTTTACGTTTCAGGTTTTATCCTCTGAAAATTAAATTGGCAAGATTAAGTTATGGAATCTAGGCCGGATAAGCTTTATGACCCTGCAGCGGAACAGATGCGGGTCGTGCTTTAATTCTCACGTGAACTCCTACTCTGGAATTTAATTATCTGGCGATGGCACTTTCTAGTTGAACAATCATGGAAAACAGTAAACTGTGTTGTAATCTGAGAAGTTCATGACACTCCAATGGAAGGACAGAGGGGTCACCTTGCCCACAGGTTCGTCTCGGGTGTGACATTCCTGCCACTGAGCTAAGGACACCCGATGCCCAACGATGAATACGAGAAAGGGGTCATTTCAGAGATGGACGGACACTTGTGCTCAGCACTGGACTGACGGACACCAGGCCTTTCCAGGGCTGGCTGGAGCCGTGTGATGTGGTCTCAGATCTCTCAGCTTCAGAATCGAGACCCAGATGTAGATCTCCAGGGAATGAAAATCATTTTCAACAAACTGTTTCACGGGGGCGCCTGGGTGGCTCAGTTGGTTAAGTGACTGCCTTCGGCTCAGGTCATGATCCCGGAGACCCGGGATCGAGTCCCACATCGGGCTCCCTGCTCGGCGGGAAGCCTGCTTCTCCCTCTCTCACTCCCCCTGCTTGTGTTCCCTCCCTGGCTGTGTTTCTCTCTGTCAAATAAATAAAAAATCTTAAAAAAAATAAAAAAACAAAAAAATAAAAAACTGTTTCGTGTGTGAGAAGGGGAAGCCTGATGGTCAGGCTAAGAGGTAATTCCCAGGAGTGCTGGTGGACGCCAAATCCCAGGCGCTGCACGGCGGCCTTGCCAGCCGGGGGGTGGTGGCCAGATGCCGGGCGTGGGCACGTAAGGACCCAGGACAGCCTTATCTGCTTCTTTGTCCCCAGCAGCACTGAGGGGACAAACTGGGCTTTGGCAACTCTGGCCAACATAATCTGCCTCCCGAGTAGGAAGTGCTGACCACAGCTGGAACCGAAGTGTGGTATGAATGCTATGATAATGGAAGGTTATAAAAAAATGGGATGTAAAAATGGAATCTTATCTGAAATTTTTAAATGATGGGATATTAACTAGAATGGAAAAATACTCTGTAATTAAAGTTTCAGGAAGGAACAGCTGATGAGAAGATGATGTGAAGACTTCACAATCCCACGGTCTTCTGCTGAGTGTGTTCTCAAAATGACAAATGGTCCATGATGGTGCACTGATAGTCTGTTCACGACGTCCAGGCATCCCCCTCCCGGGGCTCACAGCGTCGGCAGTAGTGCTCTGTCCCCTGCCACCCCCAGCCCTGGCCACACCAAAGCCTGAATACGCCAAGACCCAAGCTAAGTGGGCAGTCTGGAGGGGAGCCCCCCCTGGCCAGGAGGTGTGAGCTATGCTGCCAGTGACGGGGACAGCTGCCCACAGCACCACTCGAGGGAGAGGCGTGGGAGCCCCCCCCCTCCCGGCAAGCTGTCCCGGGACACAGGTCCCCAAATCAGGACAGACCCCCATTCTCCCAGCCAGAAACAGGGAGGAGGACTGGGGGGTAGAAAACACGGGAAGCGCATGCTCAGCTGGCTGTGATGCCCGGGAAGAAGCAGGAGGTATAACTCGCGCTATGGCTTCTGAAAGCAACGGGTGCAGAGGAAGGAGTCGATGGAGACCCTGAGACGAAGCAGCAGGGCAGAACCGCAGCATCGGGCAGCGCACACACAGGGGCAACAGGGACCGGCGGGGAAGGGCACACAGACACGCTCCGGGCCAGGCCACAGGCAGGAATGCACACCCTCTCTGAGCAGGCTCAGCCCCTGGTGACAGAAGAACCTGTCAGCATTTCAGAATCCGCATCACAAATGGGGAGCACTCGCCTCTCGAACCCCAAACCAGAAGAGTCAGAGCTTCTGTTCAAGTGACAGCACCGTCAGATCTCAGCTTTTTAAGCACGACTCAACCAAACCTCATAAAATGCTGGTTACCCAGAGCACTTCTTCCGGCTGGACCCCACCATAGGGCTTAACTCTAAAGGTCGACATGGGGCTCAGCAATTCAAATAACATCACCAAATGACAAGCTGGAAGATCAGATGATCTGATAATCATGTCAGTAAAATTCCATTCTCTCTTATAAAAGAAGAGTAATGAATCACAAACCCCGCAGAAGGAATGGAAAAGCACAGGAAGGCACTAACCTGGGAGCCGTCTCGTTTAAAGGCTGTGGCTTGGCCCATGACAGGTGCGGACAGGCCGGCAGAGCGCGAGGCTCCGGGCCTCCCAAACGGGCCTCGAGGACCTTGGAGTACCGGTGCAGGTGGTTCCCTGGGGCAGCAGCAACACCGGCGACACAAAACCATGCTTGTTAGGAAGACGCGAGGAGACAACTAAGGTGCCTTAGCCTATGTGTCTGTTTTCCTGCCAACAGGCCTGCCATGTGCCCTGGTGACCTGGCTCCCAGGCGCTGATTGGTGCCCGGGGCACGCGCACTCGCTGCTCACAGCAGGTGGACAGAGCAGAAGGGCCTCTCCCTTTGGAGTGGCCAGGTCGTACGCGAGGCTGTGGCCGGGTGACTTTTACTGACCGTTGTTTCCACGCGCGAGGCTCTACCTGAGGAATCTAATCTGTAGATATGCTTCAGGAAGAAGAGCTTTCTCTTCTGGAATATTTAAATCTCAGGCAAAACGTAAAAAAATGTGCATTTTCAAATTTCAAAATTTCTTTTATTTCTTAGAGCTGTGCCGTCCAGCGCTGTGGCCGTGTGTGGGTTCTGAGCCACTGAGATAGGGTGTCATGTTCCGGCAATGTTTTGGTGCACGGGGCCAGAGGATTCCACTTAAATGAATTTCACCTGTTTCCTTTTATTTTACTTTAGCGTGGCCACCGGAAGATTTAGAATTGGATCTGCAGCTCACACTACGCTTCTGGTGGTCGCAGCGGCGAGGACCTGAATACTCGGGCCTGCGGCGCACACAGGTCAGCCACGTCCGTCGCACCGCGGGCAAGGCCGAAGGTCGCCACGGCTCACCGGCCAGTGACCTCGACCAGTTACACTTCTCAACTCCTGTCCCTTCGTCTATTTTCCCAGAGCTCTGAGAGGCTCTGGGGTGGTGATCTGCGTACGTGGCCCTTGGTGAGTGCTCAGAAATGTTGGCCCTTCTTCCCACAGACCCCCCAGGAGCCAGGGCGTGTGTGAGTGAGTGTGTGTCCCCCTTCTATTCCCGGGAGAATAGCCTGCCTGCGAACATTCGCAACAGCCAGGGGCTCGCCAACACGCTCTGTTTCTACCCCTGAAGCAGCTGAGCACTGGCCCACGCTCACTCACCTTCCATCCTCTCTGGAGTGGCCAAGCCGGCTCCGCTGGGAGGGCGCTGCCGGTTCCCGGAGTGACTGAGGCTGGGAGGGGTCACCCCATACGATGTGTACTGAAGGAGCGCGTCGAGGAGCCAAAAGCAGTCTGTGGGTTTAATGGGCATGCTGTTTAAGGATCAGTGTTTTTAAGGAATCCCTAAGAGAAATAAAAGCCCCCCAAAGGAGGAGGAACAGGTGGTGAGATCATCTCCTACCCTTGAGAGGCACACACCCTCTGCACCAGCCCACAGAGCCCAGCACGATGGACAGGACCTCATCGTGGGCTTCACTCCTGGCCCCAGGGCTCAGGTGGGTCAGTGTCACTGGGCACTGGGCTGGAGAGGCTACCCGATTGCCACCTGACTCTGAGTCCCTCACAATGAGGACAGAAATCCCACCCAGGGACGGCCTGACCCCAGGACACCCACTGAGCCAAGAATCGTTCGGAGAACAGAAAATCAAAGCTTCTGCCAATCCCCGGAGGCTGTCCGGGGGGAAAGATCTGGATCTACACTTTGAGGGGTGAGCCAGGACCACTGTGTGCACGCCACTGGGAAGTGAGCTCAAGGTCCCCTCAAGGGCACAGTCTACTAATCTGGGCCAGTAGGACCCACACCCAACACAGGGAACAGGAACCAGTCGGTCATTCGGAGGGACCCAGCAGGGAGTCTAGGCGCTGGGCTGCAGCCGACAGCCCTCATCACAGAACCCACAGGAGGGGCGTCTGGTCAGGGGACTGGGACGCTGCGGCTTCTGTAAACAGAGCCCCACGGCCTCCGCGCGGGTTCTGCCCGGTCCGCCACCACAGCCCCAGCGCCGCCAGCAGGGCCGGGCCAGGCTGCAGACGACACCAGCAGTGCCCAGCCCAGTCAAGGGCGTGCCAGCTGCGGGCCTCAAACGGGCCGCGGCAGGATTTAGAACGAGGACAGTCCTCTCAGCATTTAAAATTTTAATAAAGACTCTAACCAGGAGATCTCCAGTCTTAAAAGAAAATCTGTGGAAATAAAACATTAATCTTCTTTCAACTGTCACCTTTTTAAAAAGATCAACCATATTCTAAGGATTTACACAAAACACTAGGAATTTAGTCAAGCTCAACTTCACTCAGAGAGATGCCCGCAGCTCCCAGCTCACACTCCAGTGGCTTTGCACTCTGCTCTGGCCGGGTTCCTATTTGCAAATGTGGGGCTCCGACCCCCCTCCTCAGCCCCGTCCTCCAGGGAGCCCGAAGATGAGCTTTAGACCTGGCCGAGAGAGGCAACACTTTCCCATCCCACTCCCTCCTTCACACAATGAGAAATAAACAGTCTGTCCAGGCTCAAAACCCCAAATTTGAAGAATGCACTGAGAGATACTGAGAGAGTGGAGGAATGCCAAGGACCAGTCCGCCCTTGCTAGTTCCCCCCACACCCGACTAGGGTACGAGACGTCCCCACTAGTCAAGGCTCATGACAGCCAAATTCCCATGTCTGGGAGGACAGCCAAGCGCTGGCCCTCCGAGAAGAGTGGGTCCGACCTGGGAAGGCCACCAGACACAACAGCGCCTGGACGTACAGACGCTAGAGGGGGGACGTGGGGCAGTGGCAGTGGACAGGGCCAGGCAGAGGGAGGTCTCCAGTAAAGCGTGACGGTCCCGGCATCCACACGCCTGAGGACAGCAGCACGGTGGGGAAGGACAGCAGCACGGTGGGGAAGGCAGCGCAGCCTATACACTAAGTTTCGTCTGGCTCGCTCCGTGTGTCCAAACGGAGACACCTAGCACCACAGAGCCAAAGCCGCCAGGACCTGCTCGGCTGCACCGGGCACTCAGCGGCCACGCCTGTGTCTTCCGGCACCTAACAGTGTCTCTTTAGGGACCAGGGACGAAGGGTTTGTGCATTATAGTCAGGAAGCCCACGCAGCTTTGTGCCACGCCCCCCGGCCTCACCCTTCTGCCGGTGACTGTCGTCCAAACAGTTGGAGTCTCCGTAGAGCACGATGCGGCCTCCGCCCTCAGCCGGAATCTGATAAAGTCCCAGGATGGGCACGTTCTCCACAACAGCTGTTTCCTGCTTTAAAACCTCCAATCCTAAAATAATACCACAACAAAAACAAAAGTGTTGGGGGATGAATGATTTTTTTTGTTGTTGAGGAATGAAATGATTTTCCAATCGCTACTTGACATTTAGTCCACACGACTAAAAGAAAAAAAATCATAGCAAAACCTAATATTCAATCACAAGAGTGCCAACTTTACAACAGGAAAACATCTTAAGTGCCACTAATTTGATCTTAGCAAAACTCACTCATATGTATATACACATTTCCATGCCATCCTCTATTTTCATTTGAAATGGTGGTACACACTATTTTTAATCCTGAAAACACACATTTATGTCCCCTCTGATTCTGCTGGAAGGTCTAGTCCCGGGGTTGTGTTCAGAGGGGCCGCTGGCCGGGCAGCTCTCGGGACTCCCGGGTACCTGTGTGGATTCGGCATCACATACCTGGGCTTTGCATTTTATTATTAACACCAAGGACAAATATAACTTATTTTTAAAACAGATGTCCACATACTTTAAATTCAGATTTAAGACACTTGTTAAGTCTGTCTCACAATTACAAGTGTTCCAAAAGCAGAGCCTTCTCACCTCTGCCCAATCAGATGACACAGTTTCCAACGTTAAACGAATCAAGAAGTCAAAAAGGCATCCATGCCACGGGCAGCAACAGCCAGTGGCCTCCCCATACACCCTAGGAGGCCAGCCCTGAGGCCACAGCTTCCCTCCACACTAGACAGACACACACATCTTTTGCACGGCGTTTACTGTGCTGGTAACATCTAAACTATCTGTGGATAATCCCACTAGGAACTAACTGGAAGAGACAGCAAGATTCTCTTTATTGGAGGGAAAGACAGAGCAGGGAAAGAGATGAAACGGGCCAGTGAGCACTGCATTGCCATGCGGCCCCGCGGTAGCTCACAGGTTTCCTTTTTTTCTTTTTTTTTTTTTAAGATTTTTTTTTATTTATTTGACAGAGAGAAACACAGCCAGAGGGGGAACACAAGCAGGGGGAGTGAGAAAGGGAGAAGCAGGCTTCCCGCAGAGCAGGGAGCCCGATGTGGGACTCGATCCCAGTCTACAGGATCATGACCTGAGCCGAAGGCAGTCGCGCAACCAACTGAGCCACCCAGGCACCACCAGAGGTTTCCTTCTGACAAAAGGGTCCCTCCTGATCCAGCATGACCCAGATTTTCAGATTCCTATTTCGTGCCCAAAAGATTATTCAACTTACAGGCTACCTGGAAATAAAAAGTCCCTTAAAAAGACTTGAAGGTAATTAATTTTTATTTTCACCAGCAGAAGAGCAAATCACGCACCCTGAGATCTATAGTGATTCCCCCCACCCTCCCACCCCCAAACCAGGCAGTGACAAGCCCACGAGACTGCTACTGTCACACCCACACCAGAAACCACGCTGCCCTGGGAAAAACAGACTCCAGAAGGAATCCCTAGCCCATGGTAAACTGTGCCTAGCAGCTGGAACACAGAGTCATGGATGTGCTTTAAAGTAAAATACAACCTTAGGAACACAAGTGTATTTCTTGACTGACCTTGCCTTAATGAAGGGAAAGTATCCCTCTAGATAGTAAAATACATTCCACCACAAAAATGCCAACAGATGACAGAGAAATTCTGCTTTCTTGTCATTTTTAACCAAAGAAACTATTCCTAACTTCCAATTATATAAAATAGCGACCTTCATTAGAAGCAAAACTTCAAGGAAAGACCTTTCTTTCCTTCAAATTCTTTTTCTTTCTTCTATCTCTCTCTTTTTTTAAAAAAGATTTTAAAGGGCACTTGGGTGGCTCAGTGGGCTAAGCATCTGCCTTCAGCTCAGGTCATGATCCCAGGGTCCTCGGACTGAGTCCCCCATCGGGCTCTCTGCTCAATGGGGAGTCTGCTTCTCCCTCTGCCTGCTGCTCTGCCTACTTGTGATCTCTTTCTCTGTCAAATAAATAAAATGTTAAAAAAAAAAAAAAGATTTTAGGGCATCTGAATGGCTCAGTCAGTTAAACGTCTACCTTTGGCTCAGGTCATGATCCCAGGGTCCTGGGATTGAGCCCTGCATCAGGTTCCCTGCTCAGTGGAGAATCTGCTTCTCCCTCCCCTTCTGTCAGGCACTCTGCCTACTCGTTCTCTCTATCTCTGTCAAATAAATAAAATCTTTGAAAAAATTAAAAGAAAGACTTTAAGTCATCTCTATACCCAATGTGGAGCCAGAACTCACGAGCCCAAGATCAAGAGTCATATGTCCCACTGACTGAGCCAACCAAGCACCCCACTTTCCTTCAAATTCCAACAGGAATTTTAAGAAATGACTCAGTAATTTATATTCCTTACACAGTTAAGACCTGTAAAACATGGTCAACATTCTTCTAAAATTTTAGTGATCTGGCAATCATAAAGGCAGAACAATTCACAAAGAGTAACAAATTTTAAGCAACTTGGAAGGTCATTAAAAAAATCTAGAAATATTCAACACGTGCTCTCCTGAAAGAATTCTATTTATTTTGCAGGGATCAGTATCCACAAGTATTCAAATTATCTGTGCAGCCCCCAGAGCCGCCATCCAGAGGTCCTGCCTGAAGCACACACAGGACTACTATTACTGCGGTAAGGTTTTTAAGCACACAAAACTGCTAAGGGGTACAGGGTGATGACACGTTCTGGAAACAGGAAATAACGATGCCTGTGTATCTCTGTGAACACGAAAGTCACAGAATCATACAACTTCAAGGAGTAAATGATAAAATAAAAAAAGAGTAAATGTGAATTATATGCAAATAAAATGATTACTTAAAAAGAAAAAAAAAAAAAAAGGAAAGACCCCGACAGCAGTCCTCACCTTGGTCTTTAAGAGTCTGTGTGATCACCACGCCATCTTCTGGGAAGCTGGCGATGCTGCAGCCTGACGCATAGTACACTGGAGAGAGAGCGGCACTCGGGGTCACCAGAAGGCTGCCACGCAGCACTTTACCAACAGCTACTCGCTCGCCTCAAATGCAGTCTTTATGTCAGTTTTCCTATCACTGCTTTAAGTTCTAGGTTCTAAGAGCGAGGCTGCTGTTGCTGCCTATTCACATTTAAACAGCAAGTAATCACCCCGAATTCAAGCTCAACAAGGCTGCCCACGGGAGCTCTCTGAGTAGACTCAGGGAGGACGAGCCGAGGAGCTAAGAGCCCTGCTCAGCATGATGCTCTAGAGACCAGCTACCACAGACTGGCCTGTGGGCAAACTTCTTACATGAGACACGCAAAGTGACTTCCTGCACAGGATTTTCTAAATCAGGGACGCGTGAGGGCTTCCCTCCCCAGGAACACACGCCCGGGAGGGAAGAACCTGACCAGTGGCACTGAGATGAGGAATGCCTGCAGACAAGAGTCCCACGTGAACAATCTGGATAAAACACCAGCTGTACTACAGATGTCCTTCCCGGGGACACTGACTGGTTCTGCCCACAGACCCTACTGCTTCGGGAATGACACCAGCCCGTCCCCCCGAAACCCTGACACGTGGCTTATGCTCTCGCATCCTGAGACCACGTGCCCTATTAAAGAACAAACGAAACCTTACTGTCATGGTTTGCTAAAGTAAAATCCCCTTCATACAGGCCATCGCTGAAGCCCATGTTCCACACAGAGAGAAGTTCGTTCAGAGCAGGGACATTAGCCCCTCCGGTATCCGGCATCCACCACTGCCTATGGAAGAAACAAGGGGCTCGGGCTGTGCGGGGTTGAAAGCACTCGCCCGCCACACACTCACACATACACATACACATACACATACACATACACATACACACACACACTCTCTCCCTCTCTCTCTCTCCCTCTCTATCTTTTCATGATGAAAGAATGTCTCCTGTCTCCCGCCAGAATGCAGCCTGGGCACACTAAGGTTTCAGCTGAATCCACCTGTCTGGGTTTAACTGATAATACAACACACATGCTTCAGCCAGTGTGCAGAATAAATCAAAGCTAAAGCCACGTGACATAACGTGCCACATGTATATAAACACAGCTACAGAGCCTGGACCGCGGGAGGGTCCGTGGGAAGAGATAAGGAAGAAGTCTTTAAAGTTGAAGTCACAGACTCTGAAGAAAAAAATTCAAAATATATTATATAATGATATATCCATAAAACACTGGGAATGCCTGATCGATTAACTAATCTAGAAACTGCTTTCAATAACAGTTCCTTTCATCCACTGAAATTTGTATGGATTCAACAACAGAGAGATAGAGGGGAAATCTAAAGCTCCAGCATCTAGTATCTAGGACCAACAAGGGAAGGCAGTACCTGGGGTCAAGGAGCACTCCGCTGAACTACGAGCGGCTCTTGGCAATGCCAGTGCTGGGGGACAGGGGGCTGCTCCAGCCCAGCGTCTGGACCTGTCTCTGGCCACAGTAGGACTACCCCTGGACCAGTCCTCTTAAGTACTTACTAGACAGAATTTAATTCTCAAAAAGCCAGATTTCTTATCAAATACCAACTCCTATCAGTACCTCGTGTTTTCGTCGTAAAACTTGACCTTCCTCATGACAGATGTGTTATACCAATCACTGAAGACAATGAGTGAAAGGCCATTGTCCACATCCCTCCTCAGCTTGGCGACCTCCTCGGGGAAGTACTCCTCCTCGCTGTCCACCATGAGCAGAGTTCCTGAGGGACAGATTGCTGACAGTGAGAGTAAGCACCTCTGAACCGCGGGCCTCGCAGCCTCAGAAATACAGTATTTCCCTGGCGTCCATGTCTCAGGCTCCAGCTTCTAATTATTTTGGTCTGTGGCCCCCATATCCCCTCCAGAAGGGCTCTATGTGAAAACAGAGGACAAGGGTCCCAAAGCACAGTCACCTACTAACAACAGTGGTCTCTTTCGTGTAGGACACCTGAGTATACAGATGTCACTCGATGGAGAATAAGGAAAATGCAGTGCTAATTTCTTTTCCTTAAAATAAATATATAAAATACGCAAATATCCTTGCCCCTAGTTTGCCAGTGTCCCCTTTCCCAGAAGGTCACACCGTCACCGCTGGGAAGGAAGGCATGCCACTGCTCCAGAACCTGGTTGCAGCCTCCCTGAGGACAGGAGGCCCACGCCCACTCCCTCGCTGCCTCTCGCCGCGGTTCATCCTTCCGACGGTCCCCACACACACGGCCCGGTGGGCAGGACACCTGGCCAGCACCTGTGGCTACTCACCATACTGACTTGCGTCAAAGCACGTGAAAGGGGAGCCGAGGACTTCAACAAAGTAGCCCATGCTTCTCAAGTGCTGGTACATGTCCCTGAAGTTGGTGTGGATATGGTCGCCATTCCTGAAAGACAATACACTCCGCCCTAGGACAGCCCCATCTCTGCTGGTAAGGAGGGCTCCGCTAGCCACACAGCTGGCTTCCGCAACCGGCCGCCTCAAAGCCACGTGGCTCACTGCCTGCAGGGTCTGGGGTCTGGCCTGCCACACAGAAGCCAGCTTTTGCAGACCAGCGTTCTCCGGGCTTGCACGTGAGATGGGTGCTACCAGGCAATCACACACACAGCACAAGCTCAAAGGAGAAACAACGATGAGAAGGAATGGCCAGAAAGCTGCTCTGCAAAGCGCCCTGAAGCGTCACGTTAGCAGTGGCAAGCATGGAGAGCAACCGCCCAGACCTGGCCCGGGAACGCAGGGGCGTCAGGCCAGCCACAGCGGCTAGCAACTACGTTACCATGCCGCACCGACATGGATCACCTTCCCATCCCTTCTCCCTCTAAACGTACTCATTTTCCCACTGTACCCTCTACGTAAGGCCCTAGCCAAGCGCCCCATGGAAGCGCCAGGGGGCCCCCTCCCTGAAGCCCTCCAGAGCCAGCTCGCCCACAGGGCTGGGCCTCTATGCCTCTCCAGGACGTAGGCCTTACCTCGGCCTACCAACTTCTCCCCACTCCTCTTCCCCTGCACTCTGGTCCGAGCCTTCCAGAGACTTCGTGAATAGCCTGTGACCTGTAAATGCCCTGCCCCCATCTTTCAAGGCTCCTTCTTCCACCACTTCCAGCCTTAAGTCCAAACTCCAGTACTTACAGAGGGCTGCAATGAGCCCGGCGTACGGGCCAAGAGGAGGGCAAGCCAGGAGGGGAGGGCTGGCTGACAGGTGGCATGGGGCAGGGTCTGGAGGGTGGAGTAGGACATGCCAGGGAGTCTGGAACGTGAAGAAGTCTGGAGAGGCAGCCACTAGAGAGTGTGAGGCCAAGAGTGCTCGAATTTTAAGATTATTAGGGCTGCTGCGTGGATAATGAACTTTCAGGAAGAGTGAGATGGCCAGGAGGCTGCCACCTGGGCAAGCAAGGACGATGGCCCAGGTGCGGGGGAGGGCGGGAGCGGGGAGTAGAGGCCGCAGCAGGCAGCGAGGGCAGGACTCGGGACACGCCGTGAAAGCAGGACTGACAAAGTTTGCTGACTCCGCGGTAGTAAGGAAAGAGAGCAATCAAGGATGAGCCTGGTGGTCGCCCATGTCGGCTGGTCCGCTTACCAGTCCAGAGGGTCATTCTTCATTCTCAGGTTATCCCTGGGGAAGTAGCCGGGCGGATAGCGGAGGTTGTGGTACTGGTCCCAGAGAACTCTCTTGCTCCGTGGAGGAGCGGGAATTATTTTCACCTTAATTGGGAGCTTCACGGTTGACGTCTGTTCGGCACCATTTTTTGACTGAAATAAATACAAGACATTCAAACTGCCCCTTCAGCTCAGAAGAAACTCTCGGGCTTTTGGGTTTAAACAATCACTTCTATTTATCAATTTAACGCAAATAATTTGAACCCAAGCATTCCTAATGACAAATGGAGAAAGAAACATTCACATGTCACAATTCATGTGATTAAAATTCTTCCTTTCAGAGTTTAAGATGTAAAATTTAAGGCACCTTGTTTCTAAAAACTACTGGACTACACAGGTTTAGCCCCACAGCCCCTTGCAGAGAACGCGTATTTGTGCCATCATTTCACACCCGACCTCTGGCACGAAACAGTCTTATCTGCTGTTGCTCAGTAAGAGAATGGGAGGAAGCAGCACTCACTGCGGAGAGGGCTCCGAACTGCAGCCGCTCCCCAGGCCCGGGCAGCACGGACCACCGCCTGCAAGCCTCATCACAGCCGTCAGCTGGCTTCAGATCCCAGCCCCAGGCGCTCGGCCTGCGCCCGCCCCACTCCCTCACAGGCGCCAGGGGAAGGTGGGGAGCAAGCCCCTCGCGGGCGCGCACGCTCTCTCACCTCCGCTGGGGAAGCTACGGTGACTGTGACGTGCCCCTGCGCGACCCCTTCCCACGAAGCTGCCTTCTTGGTGACAGAGATGGAGATGGCCAGGTAGCCTGACCACGGCCATAACACGGAGGAGTATGAGAAGGCGACTTCGATGCTGTCGCCATTCTGCGGTAAGTAGGGCTGCCAGTCAGGCTGCGGAGAAGAGTACACAGAGGCTCTGGTGAGATGCTCACCTGCAACCTTCTCCATCTCAGCTCCAGACCCTGCTCCACTAAACAGCACCAAATGAAACTCACGTTCTGATCCGAAACTACCTATGACCAAAGCAGACTAGGTAAAATCTGGAACATCACCCATTAGAACAGTCTAGAAACAACTAATTCTGACAGTCTCCCATTCTAAAGAAGATTTTTCACCAAGCTTTCAAAAAAAAAAAAAAAGGACCTACGGTTTGGCAAAGAACTTCTATGTGACAGAGAACATAAATAAGTGAGAACTCTCCAATTTGAGAACAAATTCCTGTTATTTGTATACTTCAAGAATCACAGCAACGTAAAGGAGTAAAATACTAGAATGGCGTGGATTAACTGTCCAAACTGAGACCACGCGGCTGGTGGGCGGTCAGGCACACCTCTGCAGGACGAGGGGGCCCACGCCTGGGCAGAGGGGAGCATGTGAGAAGCTGTCTGGAAGAAACCCAAACTCACTCCTACAAAATGAACCAGTGTTTCAAACCAACCTAAATTACTCACTCCCCTCACAAGCCAGAGACCAATTTTCTGAGCATACTAAAAAAAAAAAAAAAAAAATTCTGAAAAAAGTAAACAAGTATTTATAGGATATGGCACCACCGTGTCAGGAAGGAAAGGGATTTGTGATAAACGTTCCAGAGACCACTGGTTAACAACAGAAAAAAGTTAACTTTCATCCATCTCTTATGACATATGTATCAAATAAGTTCAATACTGATGAGAAAATTAAGTATATGACAAGCATAAAAGGAACACCAGTAGAAAATAAAATTGAGATTTTTGTCCTATTCTGAACATAAAAGTTTCTAGTTTTTGAAATGAGAAATTATAAAAGATGAAAATAAAATCAACCACAGGAAAGTGTGGAACTTGTACAAAACCAAAAATAACTAAGTAAATAATACTACCACTAGTGTCAAAGAAAAAGATGTTAATCTGGGTGAAACTGTTATGTAAAACCCAACAATGGGTAATTTCTCTAGGACAAAGAGAGCTTCAGATCGACAGAGACACCCTGAATTCCAGCAGAAAGAAGAGGTCACGGAATGAAAAGCTAACTCACACAAGAGGCGATACAATTGGGGAACAAACCTGGAGAGCGCTACCTCCCAGGTAACCGGAGAAGACCCCAGAAGCAAGATAGGCATTTCGCCCCCTCTGAACTGAAAGTTGAAAGATGGACCACCTACCAACAAACTAGATGTCCACCAACTGATGAATACACAAATGTGGCCCCCCCACAAAGTGGAATATCACTCAGCTTCAAATGGGAACAAAGCACCGACGAGCCGCGACAACATGGATGCCAATGAAGACAAGTGTGTGAAAGGCCAGTCATGAAGGGCCATACCGGGCATGACCCCATGCATACAGGCTATTCACAACAAGCCAAATGCAGAGACAAAAGGCCCTTAGGAGCTGCCTGGGGCTGGGAGGAGAGAGGAGTTTATGTTGAGAAAATCTGTCAGAAAAAAAGAAAACCACATATGCAAAGATGCTCAGTGAAACATTCACAGCTGGAAAGCCCCAGCTGTCCACAACCGACCACGATGCGGGCCATTTCCCGGGGAGCTCCAATGGCTAACGGGACACTAAGTGGTACTGGGGCTGCCTCTGAGGGCGCAGACAGAAGTGACATCAAGAATTCAAACCGTGAAGAAGTGTGATATGGAAACTGCTGCCAAGTTTCTGGATTTGATGACGTTTCAAATCACACCCCAAGGAAGGATCACTCAATTACATCAGCACTTGCTCAGTGGGAATACTCCCCCAGTGCTAAGGACGAGGGCCTGTGTGTGAATGAAGCTGTTTTGTCTTTTAAGGACAACAAAGGAGATTCTCTTTTAACTGAACCTTCGGATTATGTAAGGCTGCACTGTACACGCCGGTTTTTGTAAGCTCATCACAATTATCTTGAAAAGAAGAACAGCTTGTTCCCTGAAGGCTAAAAGAAGGGTTTCAGGTTAAAAAAAAAAAAAAACAAAAAAAACAAAAACAGTAGGTAACTTATGATTTAACAATCCTGTGTGGTATTAAAATAGCTATTAGCAAGTACATAGGGACCGTGCATAGAGCTACACTTAACCACAGCATGAGGACGGAGAAAGACAGGACTAAAGCTGGGCCTTACACAGAGAGAACAAAAATACATACTTGAGATAAAGGCTGAAAAATAATACTTTAACAACAGTGGTTATGTTAGTGTGTTGGGGATGGAAGTGATTTTCCTGCTCTCTTTTCCTGGCCCTTTACGATCATGAAAATGCTTATGCAGTAAATAAAAGAAAAATTATAAAACAAAAGTAAAAATAAGAACACCCCTTTTCAAACGGAGGGCCCATTCATGATTACTCAAGAAGACAATCATTACAGGTGGGCATTTAATTACAGGTGAGAAATTATATAAAGAAGAATCAAACTGGGATAAACTAATGGAACCAATTCGAACTTTTTGACTTTGGCATCTCAAATTTGGCTCCATTAGTTTATCCCAGGCTTCATCACTTCAGTCAGGAGAAAACCACTGCCTCCAACACCCTGGCACCCAGGGCAGGAGGAGAAAACCGTCCTGCTTTAACAGCAGGAGAGGGAGCCGAGGCGTGAAGGCCGGGCCATGTCTAAGTTCACCACAAGCCAGAGAGCGGTGTCACCTTGTCTACAATCCTTCCTGTGACGCCCATGCCGTTGAGAATCGTGACGTTGACGATGGTCGGCATCCCTCCATAGTAGATGGGCTGAGAGCAGTAAGGCCACATGTAGGGACACTCGGTCAGATCAATGTAGCTGGGGCTCAGACTGAAACAAAGAACACAGGGGTCAGAGAAGGACGAGGCGTCGCACAGCTGCAGGAGCGTGTCTGCACGGGGACCTGAGCCGGGTCCTGCCTTGGGCTGGCACCCGGGGACCTACTTCGCAATGTCCCCTGCGCCAAGGAGCCCCCAGGCTGGCCTGCCCAGACCGTTCGTGCATGGCACAGCGAGCAGGTAACACCTCTTTCCCTCCACGTTTCTGGAACTCTGGAGGCCCTGGCACGTAACCACCTCTAGGGAACGCCCTGGACCCAGAGTCTGGAATGACAGCACCCCCTATCACTGGGGCAAAGATGGACATTTCATAATGGGAGCTCCCAGCCAGGTGGCCACGTGGCAAAGATACAGTGAGATCCCTGTTTCACACTGCACACAAGAATAAACTCCAAATGGATCAGAGAAACTCAAGAATATGAAAGAAAGCAAACACATATTAGAAGAAAACGTGGGTGAATTCCCAGTACTTCTGTGCAGGGAAGAGCTTTCTGTGACTCAAAGCCCAGGGCTGGCAATGCCAGCAAGAGCCCAACAAGTGTGAGTGCTTTAAACACACTCGACTACGACGGGCACCTTATACCAAGTCAAAACCTGACACATGGGAGAAAGGTCTTCGGTGTGTACCGCTGACAAAGGGTCAGTGAAACGTTTACAGCTCATCTATGAAAGTCTTAAAAACTGAGGAACAAAAACTGCACAGAAAAACGGAAAAAATAAGCAGACGCTTTACAAGAAAGGGCAAAAACGGCCCTTCACTATAGACAAAGTGCCCACCTCACTGAGAACTAGACAAACACAAACGAAAGGAACAGCGAGAGCCCCTCTGTCCCCCATCAGACTGGCCACAAGTCAAGCGTGGAGGGCGCCCTGTGGTGGCAGGGGCCCCGGGAAGCAGGCCTGCACGCGTGTGGGGTGAGGCCTCCGTCTCGCACGAGCCTTCTGCCGGGGGAGCAGGGTGGGACCTAACGGAGAGGTGCATGCTCCTAACTCTGACCCAGTAATCCCATTTCCAGGAACACCCTCCGCAAACACACCTCTAATGCAACTGCATTATGCAGGCAGAGCTGCACTGTCTGGGACAGTCTGTCATCACCACGGTGCGCTACAAGTAATTTAAATGCCCACATCTGAGTAACTAGTTGAAGAGACAACACACATCTAGACTACGCCGCTGGAGAGAAAGGAGAGAGATCTCCTAAGTTGATACGGAGTGAATTCCAGGATACTATTAAGTGAAAAAAACAAAAAGCAAAAAAGTATTTGCAGCGATGCTCTTTTAATATAAGGGAGGTAGGAACATACACAAGTATCTGTTCATTTGTGCGAAAAGAAATACAAGAAGGATAAACTCAAAACTAATGAGACTGTTACCCACACCGGGTGGATGGGGATAGAGTGGAGATGGGGGAGTAGGAGCGGGAACAGAGGGGAGGGGGGACTCCCCTGTGCACCTTGACGTCACGGGGGGGGGGGGGATCCATAAAGAAATACAAACTAACCAACTCAACTATGTTAAAAAGCACCACAAAGCCACAAAGCACCAGTGATGAGGCGGGAGATGAGAAGCTAGCTGAAGAACTTGCGGCTGCAAAACCGAAGACAAGAACCCGACCCAGATCCTGCACTCCAGTCAGGACATCTGTTTTTCACAAGGGGAGGGCTCAGGAATTCTGGAACTGCCCAGCACAGACTGTGAGGCCTGAGCACACAGGTAAACATCCTATGCCTGGCGTGGTGGAGAAGGGCATTCCACGTAAGGGAAGACTGGGCGCAGAACCTCAGCTTGGGTGGGTCGTGGGGAGGGATGGACTCACGTGCTCCGACCCACAGCGACAGAAAGACAGGTGCGACGTCGTGAGCATGCAGACACTGCCCAGCAGTCTGCTAAAAGGGCCTACGAAGCCACAAGCACAGCGGCTGAAGGCATACTGCTGCCGGGTCTTGGTTCCAAACATCCCTTCCCACAGAAGGGCTGAGTCTGGAAACGTGTGATCAGCCTGGGCTGCCACACAGTGAGGAAGCATTCAAACAATAAGGGAAGAGGGCCACGATGACGCGCAGCCAACGAGGAGGAGGCTCCAACGGCCAAATCTGGGACACTCTGAGCAACAAAATCAACAATGGCATCAATGGGCTACAATCCACAGAATAAAATAAATACCTCCGTGCCCACACTGATACAGACAAGCGGGTAAGTAAATACAGGAGAGAAAAGGGACAGCTCTTCCTTAGAGGAGAATTCCAACTAATAAACCTAAAAGGAATGAGACAAATAGAAAATGAGCACAGAGCAGCCTCTAGAGTAACACAGCTACAGGAGGAACCAGCAGTGGATGCCAGAGCCCGTGGGTCCAAAGATGTTATAAACACACACAGTCTCTGGGTGCCTGGGGGGCTCTGTCAGTTAAGCATCTGCCTCTGGCCCAGGTCATGATCCAGGGGTCCTGGGATGGAGTCCCACATCGGGCTCCCTGCTCAAAGGGGAGCCTGCTTCTCCCCTCCCTCTGTTTCTCCCCTCTGCTTGTGTGCACGCTCTCTCTCTCGCTGTCTCAAACAAAATTCACACAAAAAAAGAACAAGAAATGAAACAGAGGGGCGCCTGAGTGGCTCAGTTGTTAAGCATCTGCCTTCGGCTCAGGTCCTGATCCCGGAAACCTGGGATCGAGCCCCACACCCGGCTCCCTGCTCAGTGGGGGGTGCCTGCTTCTCCTCCTCTCACTCCCCTGCTTGTGTTCCCTCTCTAGCTGTGCTTCCCCCTGTCAAATAAATAAATAAAATCTTTAAAATAAAAAAAAAAAAAAGGAAAGAAAGAAAGAAGAAACAGGACCATCTCCAAGTGCACCCACACAACAGGCATAGCAATCACAAGGGACAGTGGAGGGACCTGGCAGGTGCCACCTATGGAACCAGGAGCCCTGCTGCCCAGATCTGCCCCAGAGCTCAGCTGACGGACCCTCTGCCATGTCTGTGCCAGGGGAGGCTGCCCACTGTTGCCCCTGGCCAAGGCTGGGCATGGTGGGAACCAAGGAAGGCCCTGCCCAAGACACAGGCTCCTCAAACAGGCCACTTTGGTTTAAGAGCTCCCTGTCAAGGGACATACTGGGACCTGAGCTGTGGCAGCCCTCAGACTCCCTGTCTCCCTCCCGTCACCCTTCCTAGGTCCCCTCCCCACAGCTGACCTCCTGGACATGCCCTCTTCCTTGGTGTCTGCCCCTTGGAGGGAGCACAGTGACGCCCCACCTCAATCACACGAGGCCAACAGACACCACCAGCACAGAGGAAGAGGGACTGAGGAAGTGTCCCCACAGAAGAAAACCACGCAGACGGGCCCACCCAACGTACTGCGGGACGGTGGCTGCATCCTGGACCCGGAAGAGGACGGGACACACAGTGGGTGAAATCCGGGTACAGTCTGGAGATTAGGCCAGGTCATGAAGCAGTGTTAACTTCCAGACTCTGAGGCTGGTACCACGTTCCCTAAGATGTAGTCCTCATGTACAATTTGTGAAGCTTCATTGTAAATCTAACAATTTCATATAAAAGTTGCAAAACAAAAAGGAAAAACTCTGACTAAAAATACATAACCTCAAACTTCTCATGAGAGAGCATCGGATAAACATTTGCACATCAACTTACTACCCACTAAGTAAGCAAGCAGCACTGCCAAACTGGTCAGGGTCATGAGTGGCAGCAAAAGACAGGTGCTGCGACGGGCTGGAGGGACTGGTAAGGCAGGGCACCTTGCACAGGCCTGCATGCCGGCCGGACAGGCACGGCCACCGGGGCCCAGGCGCCTGCGAGCCACGCCTGTAGATTCATCGCAGCACAGAGACAGTGCTCCTTGGCTGCTTTTAAGAATTCAACTGCTGTCGGCGAAAGTGCTGGCATCAGGGAAAGCTGGGTAAAGGGTATGTGACAACAGCCATACTATCTTTGCAAAGTTTTGCAAATCTAAGATTATCTTTTTTTTCCCTAAAATTATCTTAAAAGAAAGTTTTGGGCCGCCTGAGTGGCTCAGTCGGTTAAACGACCAACTCTTGATTTCAGCTCAGATCCTGATCTCAGGGCCCTGGAATCGAACTCTATGTCAGGCTCCATACTGAGCAGGGAGTGAGCTTGAGGATTCTCTCTCTCTCTCTCCAGAATAAATAAATCATACCAACCTCGCCTGCGGCTTATAGCTGTTGAGGATCTGATAGGCCCTGAGGAGATCCAGCTTGCCGTGACCCTGCTCAAACATATTGACGCCAGGAAGCCTCCGTGCGGATGCAATGAGTGCCTGCTTCATGCTGGCCGGGTTCACCAGGTCGCGGTTCTGCACTGTGCTGGAGAGAAAATCAGGAATTTGCTCATTGTCTCTCATCGGAAGGAGGAAAATCAGACTATCCCTGGGGACGCACAGACCTGTGATGTCCGACGTGGGGTCACATCTCCCGGGGCTGCTCCAGTCAAGCCCGTGATAGCTGAGAACAAATGTGTCATTTCTGTACCTGTCTCAGAACTTCTTAGCCAAGTGACTTGGGGAGCTTCTGCCTGTTTATACTAAGTTTATCAGAAAAACGTATTTTCCTGGTGACACGACTCATGAGACCACAGAGCGGCAGGGGGCAGGAAGAGGTCAGAGCTCCCGCTCCTGAGGGGAAGGGAAGCCTGCCAGCAGAAGATGTGGACAAGCCGTGACAGCACCCAGCGGAAGAACGGAGACCACACGGGGCCCGGGGAGGACCTCACGTGGGACAGGCAGGACCCAGAGCAGCGAATGACGCCCACGGCCTCCGCCCACTGTGCGACCCCCTAGGCAGGGAAGGTCCGACAGCATGGCGCACACCCGGGCCGGAGCGCTGCCTCGTCGGGACGCACCTGGACCAACACTGCGCTCTGACTGCCAGGAAGCCCGTGAGGCACAATCGACACTAAAGAACACCCGCACTGACACGCACGTTTTTTCACACTTACAGATCATAAATACAAGTAAGTTTTAACCCCTCAAGGCAGGAGACAAAATCCAGAAAACAAGAAAGAAAAGCAGACTCTCTAGAGTTCCTGCTTATCTATGATGGTGGCTGGTCTGGGAGGTATGGGCGGGATTTCTAATCGTCTAGGTGGCCAGCTGCCAAGAGCTCGGTGGCAGGTCCTTCCCCCTCCCTGCCCCCCCCCGCGCATGTGGGGACAGGCCAGACCAAAGGCCATGTCTGGCCTCCTCGGGAGTCTGCCAGGCTGGAGATGAGAGGGCTCGCCCCGGACACAGTTTTGAGCTCCAAAGGTGGCGCTTTTATGAGCTGCCAGAAGACCGGAAAGTGAAAGACTTCCCAGACGCCGGAGGCTGTACTTAGAGAAGCTCCTGGAAAAGAAAGCCTCCTCACCTCCACGTTCACCTGGTGAGGCGATCTGCTGGGCTCAGGAGGGCAGCCTACCCTCAGCCCTGCCCGCAATCACTGGCGGCGGGGAAGGAGACAAGATCTCTGTTCCCATAAGCAACACAGTAGCCCGACTCTAGTCGAACATACTCCTCCACCAACTATGAAAGCCTGAGTGCAACCAGATGACGCCCGTCTGCCTTCCCTTGCCGCCTCCTCTCCGCAAGGAACACGGGTAAGAACAACAAATGGAACAGAAAAGACAAGGTTCTTCTCCAGACACCACTCTGGCCAAGGTCAGGATTCTCAAGACTAAGGGAACGGTGGGAAAAGGAGGATAGACACAGGCAGTGGCCTTTACCAAGGATGACTAATTAAAACACAAGCGCAGGCCCCGGAAGTTAAAAATCAATATAAACTTACTTGCTTTAAAAAAAAAAAAAAGATTAAATATAAAAACATTTATTATCATTTCCCTCTTTTAACTTAATTTTAAAATTAACATAGACTATATTAGCTATCCACTCCACAGGTTTATGTGAGCCCAACACAAAAGCTCAACTGATACCTCTTCTCAGTAGAGACAGTGATGGGGTGGGGGGGGAGACACAGAAGAACCACGAACTCCAAAGACTTCTCTGTAACCTTCAGAATAAGGCACGCGCCCCATCTAAGTCACAGCACGTGAGCATCAATTCTGGCCAAGTGCCTTTAAAAACTTTTCTGACTTCACTCTCTGCAAAAGTAAGGGCCAATCACTAAGCTCCATTCCCTGTATGAGGGATTCAATAAGACAGAGAACAGATAAATGACAGAAAAGCCATCATCCCGCTACCTGACTGCAGCTTCCCAGCTGGGAGCACATGGAAAGATGACTCCCTAAGGAAATGAAGAAATGGAAGGAAAACATCTGACTTTTCTGCCCTGCCTGATACACACACTTGTTTGGATTTATCAAGTACAACTGCAGCACAAAATCAGCATGTTAAAAAAAACGGAGGCACAGGGTCCATGGCGAATCCCGTACCATTCTCAATGTTGCTGTAAATCTACAACTACTTTTTATTTAAAAAGATTTATTTGAGGGGCGCCTGGGCGGCTCAGTTGGTTAAGCAACTGCTTTCGACTCAGGTCATGATCCTGGAGTCCCGGGTCAAGTCCCACATCAGGTTCCCTGCTCAGTGGGGGGTCTGCTTCTCCCTCTGACCTTCCCCCCTTGTGCTCTCTCTCTCATTCTCTCTCTCTTCCAAATAAATAAAATCTTAAAAAAAAAAGATTTATTTGAGAGAGAGCACGCGCACGTGCATATACATGAGCCGAAGAAGGGGTCAGAGGGAGGAAGAGACTCCCCACAGAGCAGGGAGCCTGATGCCACGGGGCTCGATGTGGGACCCTGAGATCACGATCCAAGTCAAAGGCAGACACTTAAACAACTCATTCTTTACGGGGCACCTGGGTGGCTCAGTCGGTTAAGCATCTGCCTCTTGATTTCGACTCAGGTCATGACCTCAGGGTCCTGGGATCAAGGGCCAAGTCAGGCTTTGCACCAAGCACGGAACCTGCTTAGGATCCTGTCTTCCATCTCCTCCTTACGTCTCTCCGCCAACATTCTCTCTCTCAGATAAAGAAATCTCAAAAAAAAAAAAAAAAAAAAAAAAGAAGAAGTATTTACTGAAAACAAACTGGAACAAAAGCAGACACAAGAATAGTTGCAGGGCCTGTCCCCCCACACAGTGCTTTCCGGTCAGATTCACCGTGTGTTCACGCATGCGAATCCCCTACACGCGGAACAGGGTGGAGATGGGGAGAGAGAGATGGGGCAAGGCTCCCGGCGTGCTCCTTGACCCTCAAACCTGGCTGAGGACAAGCAAGACTCAGCTCCTGGTCTGCGGGCACCACATCTCACTGCTGAGTGGCACTCACCTTACCAGCAAGGTGACGGCGCCGGCGACCACTGGAGAAGCCACGCTGGTCCCCGACAGAGCCCGGCAGCCCCCCTTCACACCGGAGCCCCTCACTCCAGCACCGTAGGTGACAATATCGGGCTTCACACGGCCATAGCCTCCTGGGAGTTCCTACAGAGGAGAGTAGCTTAGTTTTTCCCACAGCACACGGCTGGCACGCAGCCACCTGCAGTTCGGGGCGAATACAGGGTATTTCCATGTGGTCTGACCTTAGTCACAAGCTAGTTTTATCTGAAATTCACTGCGATAGAACTCAAGCTTAAATGGCCATGGAGAAAATGAAATTATGCTCGGTGTGGTTTATAGGCGGTATAAGAATAATGCCAGAAAGCAAGTGGGGGTATTTTAAAGTCTACAAGAGTAGAACCTGGAAATTGCTCTAAGTAACCTAAACATCAGAATCATGTTAAAAATATCAGAGAATTAGAATTAAAAATTAAAGAAAGATGTTTCTTTACAAAGAAAGGGTAACACGATACAACTGAAGATTTCGGTCTATTAGCAGAGGGGAAAGTAAACAGTCACGTGATAAACGTAACTGCACAAACAACAAGATTTGTTAACTGAGGACCCTCTTAAATGTCCTGAGAATTCAGGCAAAAGGAGAATTACAACAAGCCCTTACACCATGTCAGAAAAAAGTATGTCAATCTGAACTGAACGAGTATTTCCTGGCTCTGAAACGTAACCAGATGTTGGATCGAGATTCGCGTGGGGCGCTGCGTAAAGATGCCCTCCAGACTAGGCAGGAGTGTTTCTCAAAATATCGCTACGAAACAAGGCCTTGGTGAAGGCCGAGGACATGACCCGGAGTCAGAGCACCAGGAGGGGCAGGCAGGAGCCCCCGAGCGCTGCCCACTGAAGCAGCTCCTTGCACATCCAAGTCTGCTCTGGGGGTGAAGGAGGATGACTCAGCAGCACCACTAAACGCCAAGGAGCTGAATGGATTAATCTGCTGCAGTTATTTCACAATTTTGTCGAGCTAGGCAGAATTATTTCCAGGGCAGCACAGTGGATAATAAGCTGTTCTCACTGGCTTCTCCACTTTCTAAGGCAAGAAAAACCCTCTGCCCTAGCACAGAGGAAGGACTGCTCACCTTCATACCAGTCAGGACAAGTGCAAATGAGTTACTCCGAAGTCAGTTAAGAAGTGGGAAGCACCACTGAGAACCGGTCCCTGCCCTGTGCGCCACCACGAGACGGCAGACGCCCAGGGGCCCGATGGCTCATCCTGGCAGCCAGGCGAGCTCCCACAGCCCCAGCTCCCTCCCCAGCTGCTTTTCCACACGCACTCCTAAACACACAGCCACGGCTCGGACACAATGGAGAAGCCTACCCAGGTAGTCATTCCCCTTGAAGAGAAGCGGGCGATGTTGTCCTCAAAGTCAATGCCGCCCACTCCAATCACATCCATTTGGTCAGCAGGGTTATTCAGAGTGCTAGATCGAAGCACAAAAAGACAAGGGAAGAGAAGTCAGTTAAAATGAGTAATTCAAGAGGGCGCCTGGGTGGTCCCGTCAATTAAGCATGTGCCTCATGATTTTGGCTCTGGTCGGGATCACAGGGTCCTGATATTGGGCCCCGTGTCGGACTCTGCACTAAGCAGAGTCAGTCTGTCCCTCTCCCGGGGCTCCTCACCCGGCTCCCTCCCTCTCTCTCTCATAAAATCTTAAAAAAAAAAAAAAAAAACTAATTCAGAAAAGGGCCAACACTTCCAGAAAAACCCAAGTGGCATTAGGTTCTCATGTGGCTCCTCGTGGCTGTCCAAAGGCCACACTCTCTGTTACCCACACACTGGGCTGAGGCCATTATGTCAAGTGTGGAGCACCTCCTTTTTCCCAAGATGCACTTCTCCCTCATGCTTCCGGGCCTAGAGGAGCCCCCTCTCTGCAGGAGATCCATGTGCTCACGACACTCGCCCACTCACACGCTCTCGTGTCACTCTCCTACCACGCCCAGGGTGTGCATCCTGCCCCCACGAGATCCCACACTTCTCCAGGAAGCAGCAAGAGCCACACACACCTGCCACCGTCATGATGAAGTCAAAGTTCTCAACTGATCGCCTACAGGGTGCTCCCTGCCTCACGGAGAACGGAGGAACAACCCCTCCACCATCGGGACCTCCTCATGATGCAGACAGACATAAAGGAAAATCATGCAATTCTCCTCAATACCTCAAGTGCACCAGATCTGCAGAGAAACTGCAGCGGAACAAATCACAACAAAAGGTTTTAACTCTAAAGGCAAGAAGTTAAGTCAAGATAAAACCGAACTGTTGGAAAGGATCAAATAATTTCAATGCATGAAATTGCATTTCTGAACTTCACCTATTACAGCTCCACCACCAAAACCAGAACTCTGACAATTCAATAATCACAAGTGACTCCCAGGGGCTTAAAGGGTATTAGCAGCGAGACTCTAGGGCATGTGTTTTTAACCAACTATTTTAAACTACCATGACCCAGTCCCCGCACTGCCCTAGCTCACTGGCCATCGACATGCTACCAGGTGGTTGTTCAGAGGCACCAACGGTGATTTTTTTTTTTTTTACTGGCTTGTAATACAAATGAAGTCCAACAGAGGGGTGCTGTTCCAATACACAGAAAATGGACAACTCTTAGACTCTAAGAGTGTGACAGCCCCCAAAAGTCCCAGGACTTCAGAAGAGTGACCAGTGTGAGGCAGGGCAGTCAGAATGGCATGTGGAAGAGCTGGCGAGAGGGGTGTGGACAGACAGAAGGGCAAGCGAGCAGGGTCAGCAGCAAGAACAGGTGATGGGGACGGAGATAAATGGGCTTACTACAGGGAGACCCAGGAGGGCACTGGTCCGAGGAATGCGCAGGGGGCAGCGGGGCACTGAGTGGACCCAGCACCTGCAGCATCCAGTTCCCCAACTATGCGGGCCCTGGCGAGCCCACCACCTGTCCGTGCACAGCCACGCCCACTCGTTCACACACATCCAAGGCTGCATCCCCGTTACAAGGGCAGGTGAGTGCTGACAACAAACACAACAAAGCTTACAAACTCTTAAGTATTTACTATTTGACCCTTTGCAAAAAAGTTCGCTGGCCCCAGGATAGAGTAGCAAAGACCTTAAAAAACTGAAAAGAAAAATGTGCATCTGAGGAGGCAATGACGACCTACGGCAGATTCCTGAATAAGAAAATCGCGAGAATCTGTCTGAGGAGCGGAACACAAAACGAGGCAAGAGAATAGCCACCACTTGAAAGCGCGCAGTACTGGCAGAGCCTTCCCTGCGTTGTCGAAGGTGTCCCTCGCAAGCGCCACCCAGGGTGACCTCACGCCCACCGTGACAGACAGCAAGGCCGAGGCCCAGAGACATGAGGGCCGCACGGCCTGCACTCTTTCCCCAGCAGTGACCCTGTGCTGTCCGGGCAGGGAGACAGGCTGCAAAGCTAATGGCCAGGTTGGAGACTCTGGAGTGAGGTGGACCAGAAATGGAGAAGTGGCCACTGGAGAAACATGTGAAAGGGACAAGACAACCGGAGGTGACCACTCAGTACCTGGGGCCTCCCAGGGCGGAGCCGGGCACACACTGGCATGTGAGTCAGAGCACACGGCTGGCAACACAGCAAACCCAGAACCGTGGGCCCCTTACAGGGAGACGGGATCACTAAGAACAATCAGGCCGGAACCACAGCTGCTGGGACATACAGCTCCCGACCTATACAGACAGGAATCCCCCAGAGCTCAGCCCAGCCCTGAGCCCCGGGCCCCTCATGTCAGTGTGTCAGTCCTCAAGACCCCAGTGTGCATGGCTGGTGTGTGTGTGGGGGGGGTCCCTGCATGATGCAGGGAGCGACCGAAGGCACACACACATGCTCGTCTCTCCCCGCTGGCTGCAGGGCAGTGAGGCACCCCGCGTTTTCTTTCTCCTCTGTGGTTACAGCACCGAACCACACATGTCCCAGGGAGCCAACAAGGGACAATGGCATTTTATCATAAGAGAGGACTTACACACGTCATCTACAGAAAAATCAGAGCCGTAGGTGGAAAAAAGATGGGAATCTCTAACCGGACAAGAGTTCAGGGCCTGAACCGCAAGGACCGATGTTCCGCATCACACGCTGCTTTAGTTCACCATGACGACCCAGCACAAAGAGGCATCTCTGGGACAGCATCCTCTCTGCCTTCCTCCATCTGACCCCTCTCGTCAACCCGCAGATGCCGGCCAGGTGTGCTATGCGGTCTGCGCTCTCCCTCTTGGCCCACTCTGCTGTGTCTGCGCCCCATCCTTCCTAAGACCACAGGCCCCTCATCCTGTTCACCTCACACCACGGCTTCACACAGAGCAGGTCTCAAAAAATACTGGGCCGGGGCGCCTGGGTGGCTCAGTTGGTTAAGCGACTGCCTTCGGCTCAGGTCATGATCCTGGAGACGGGGGATCAAGCCCCGCATCGGGCTCCCTGCTCGGCGGGAAGCCTGCTTCTCCCTCTCTCACTCCCCCTGCTTGTGTTCCCTCTCTAGCTGTGTTTCTCTCTGTCAAATAAATAAATAAAATATTTAAAAAAAAAAAATACTGGGCAATCTGTTTACTTCTAGCAGGTTTACTCTCCTGACTGATTTTAGGAAAAAAAAAAAAAGAAAGAATAAAAACCGTAGGCCTCGAAACTATTTACAGTCAATAAAAAAAATGGTAAATAAAAAACTTAACAGAAAAAGGGCCATCCTGAGCTGACCCGTGCGGCGGAGGGTGGTGGGCACTGGCTCACTTCGCAGTCTGGCTGGCCGTGTGTGGAACGGCCCTGTGACATGCACTTGGAGATGCGCACAAAGAGGCCAAGACAGGCACAGAGACAGACGGACGACAGATCTGCAGTTACTTTAGGGGCGCGAAGACCTCCACGTCATCCCTAGGGGGAATACTTACCCATAAAGAGGCCCGTCGTTGCCAATAGCAGAAACCATGATTACGTTGTTCGCTGTTAATTCCCACACCTAGAATTAGCAAACATTTTTTTATATAAGTACGCCACTCTCAATCAACATACAACTGTCCAAAAATAACTACAGCTTCTCAAAACACTCCTAAAGAAAGCAGGGTCACCTTGAAAATATAACATCTGACCCTCGGGGGCACAGACATCCGCCAACCAGCACGGTTCACTAGCACTCAAGACCCAGGAGCCGAGCCCGCACTCTGGGCAGGTTTAGAAACACGCCGTTCAGAGGAGGAACCAACCCAGCAGATGCGCCGCCCCCGTCGCAAGCTGCCAGAGCTCGTGCCACCACTCATCGTCCTCGCCAGGCTGTCGCCCTGTGCGTGACCGGCCACCAGCGCAGCAGAGATAAAGCACTCAGAGCAGAAGCCGTCACCAGGCATGCCATCATTCTTCGTGCAGGGACACGACCAACCTTGTCAACGAAGGGGTGGTCCATGAAGTCAGGGCCGCCAATGCTGAGGTTCAGGACATCCATCTTCTTTAGGATGGCGTAGTTAAAAGCGTCCAGGAACCAGGAGGTGTAGGATACCTAGTCAATCGCCAAACACAACTTCAGGAGTTTTAGTGAAAGTCTCCAAGGGCGACAACAGAGTTTCCGTTTCTAAGGGTCAAGTACACTCTTAAGCAGCATGGCATGCTAACTTAATTTCAGAAATGAAAACCAAGAACAAATAATGATCCAAAAAAGCAGATGCCTGGAAATTCTAGGTGCCGGCAGCGGGACTCAAGGGACAGCCGTGCTGTGGGCGTGGCCACTCTCTCCCGGCTGGACATCCAGCACCTCAGCCTCGAGTACACCTTCCAGGGTGAGGTGAACCCCCCACACCCCTTACTGCCCCTACTTGGAAGGACTTATCACAAGACACTTCCCTGTCAGCTGAGCATTTCTACGCAGTTTAATGTATTTGTCTAATAGTCTTCATTCCTAAACAGACCGAAGGGTAAACGGCAGCAATAAAAGGTATCTCACAGAATTATTTCTCTGATGTTCAATCCCCCCAATTTCCTGACAGAGCTTGATCACCTTGTGTAATTTTATAAAATATACAATTATACTTATAGTAGAAATAAGATCAGTGTAATATTAAAAAGTATGTTTCTGAAAAGCTTTTACAAATAAGACCCGATTATATTTGCTTGTATAGGCAAATAGAGAAGAAGGGAGTACAAGAAATTAAGAAACTATCACACAGGAGACATGAGTAGGTAAGGTAGGCCCCTGCTGGATAAGGACAGCGTTGGGGGAATTTTCCCTGTGTTGTGTGCACTATCTGTAAAAAGATTAAATTTAAAAATTAAATAACAGGGCCCTACCCTTTTCTATGACTAGTTATGAAAAGCAAGGGAACAGGGCCAGAACCCCACACGGCCCAATGTGACACTATGTGGCACAGAGGCAGCCCTCGAGCCCATTACAGCCCAGGAGAGGCAGCAAACACACCAATTCGCGATTCTTCTTTCATGTGAAAGTACCAGAAATGTGCCGGTGCCATGGGGGCACAGGAACCCAGGGCAGGCCCAGGGTACAGGAAGAAACGAGACACGGGGAGCCCCTACTGCACGATACCCTTGGGCTGCGGTCTTCAGGGTCCAAGTGAGGCTGATGAAGGGGGTGTGGCGAAGGGGCGAAGCCACACTGGGGCCACGGATGGACAGTGTGGCACATGTGGGAAGCCAGAAGCAGTTTGGCATCAAGGCGGCATGATGCTTCTAAAGGTAAGTGTTCTTCCAAGTTTCACTTCATATGTTCCAATGTCAACTCCTTAAGCTTCAAGGGTCCTCCAAACACCTACCTGGTTATTGGTGAAGACCCTGAAAATATGAAGTTCCGCATCTGGAGCAAAGCCCTGGCACTCCCGCATGCTGGCAATCACACCTGCCACAAAGGTGCCATGGCCCAGCCCTGTGGAACAGAGGGAGAAAAGTCACAAAACATCGCTGACACTGTGTGACCAACACAGCTGAAAAGTCACACCAGCAAATCAAATGGTGTCCTGCTCCCGCATGGTCCCCCACCCAGAGCGCACACCCTGGCTGCCCCAATTCTGGGCCCCACACCCGTGCCCCCTCCCAAACCGGGAGGTCGGCACTCCTCCACCAGGCAGCCCTCTCACCTCCCACGCTACTTCCTGACGTCCCGAGACATACAAGCTTCTGCCCAAAGGCATATGAACAATGTGGGTTTGTCTCGGTAATGGCTGTCCACGACTGTGTCATCGTGGACATCCAGAAAACCACACTCTTAAGCCATAAACCTGGGGACAGAGACTGGGTCACACCACAGCATTGCCACCCACCATCATCCAGCGTCCGCTCATTGGTCCAGTTGGTTCTCTCCTTCACATTTTTGAAGTGGGGATGCTTCTCACTCAGCCCAGTGTCAAAAACAGCAACCCTTACATTAGCACCTTATTCCAAAGAAAACAAGCAAGCACAATCGTGTCTAGAGAAAGCACCTTTTTGAATTTTTTCTATAAAACACATTCCCCCGGCGGCCCAGAGACCACCCTATGTGCACGCATTAGGTCAGCTGCCCCAGGGCCCCTTGCTGAGCCAAGATGAGGCAAAGGGGAGACTGGGAGAGATGCCATCACGTGCTAAGACTGGAGGCTCTAGGGGAAAGCTCTTGGGACACCACTCAACTGTCACGAGTGATCAGTCCGCCACATGGGAGTGATTCCCTGCTTCTGGTGAGCCCCCCCGGGTCTCCCTCCTCCCACCTCCTTACAGAGGCGCTAGGGAACGAAGGACGCCAATAGAGAACACGCCCTCGGGAGACAGAGACTCTTCCTAGGCCTGTCCTCAGATGCTGCTCCATATTAACCTCCGCGCACGGGGGCTGCCGGCAACACGCTAAGGAAAACCAGGACACGGCCCACCCTGCTATGGTAAGGAGCCTATCTCAGATACGGGTCAAAAGGTACGTGCGCCAATGTCAAGACCGATATTGCCAGAACAAGAAATTCTAGAAAACACGTAGAAAAGTCTAAGACACTTGCATTACTTAACGGTGAACTGCCGTCATAAAGGTGGGGTTATTCTGGTGTGAGAGCTGTGTTTACGTGTCAATAGTACGTTAAATAATCAATTACACTGAGAAAGCTAGCCCAACATACTGCTTACATTTAAATAATGCACATAATCTCGAAAACCACTTGGCCTGGGAGGACAGAAAATGCCTTTCTGCTTAGAGAATTTGCTTTGTGAAGACTTCTCACCCTGAAAAGATAAAGCCACGAGGTGACAATCATTTTACTGAAACATCAGTCCACCCGGCCTGAGGAGTTTAAGTGTCTCGGACCTACTGCAGGGCGAGGGCTGGGGAAATCAAGGGAGAGGTAAGAGTCTCCAAGGCTAGGGGATGTGACTGAGGACCCCAAGACCAGCTGAGACGGGCAGGGGTGGAGTGGGGGAGCCAGAGAAACTGGCTTCCATTCGAGTTGGGGTAAAACCTTCACACTTAGGATAGCGGTTTTCTGCCATGATGCACAAGTCAGGAAAAATACTTTATTGGTTGTTTTATTTCCTAGGATGCAGTCATTTATGCTGTCTCCTGCTCTGAAACGACTCAGCAACAGGTGCACAGCTTGTAACTCAGCCCTTCTGCACAGAGCTCCAGTTGCAAGGGATAATTCATTTTCACATTATCATTTCAAAGTAACCATGCTTGCACGTGATCTCATCCCCAAGCAACTGCTATGTGTTCACCTATGTACCAACAGGAGAGAAATGCTCCACCATCTACCCCTGATCCCAAAAGTGATACAGAAAGACATAGAAGGTACAGAAGACTGAACAACCTAAAACGGCACAAAGCCAGAGGCCCAGCAAGGCGGAAGGCACAGGCGGGGGCCGCGGGACGCGTGCAGTTCCACACGCAGCGGAAGGGCGGGTGCCCAAGGCCGTGGCTGCAGCACCAGGCATCCAAGACGGAGGTGGGGGGGGGGGTGCCCCGGCCACTAGGCCCCACGCGGGTCCCGGGTGAACAGCACGCACCTGTGTAGCCCATCTGCCAGAGCACGTCCGCCTGCAGGGTCTGGGCGACCTGGCGTGGGATGGCCCTCAGCAGCCGTCGGCTC
Organism: Spilogale gracilis; assembly: GCA_004023965.1. Lineage (NCBI taxonomy): Eukaryota > Metazoa > Chordata > Mammalia > Carnivora > Mephitidae > Spilogale > Spilogale gracilis. The sequence goes on along the minus strand of PITA01005470.1, from coordinate 64,616 downwards.
GAATGTCTCCCTGTAGCATGCCAGAACCCAGAGCCCAGAGAGAGGCTGGCTCTTCGCAGGGGGCGTGACGACTGCCACTTCTGGCTCCACCGGGTTTCGTTACAGGGCGCGACGGCGTCGGCTAGGGCCAAGGAGGGAGAGATGAGAAGCGGAGCAGCACGGGGACAACCTGACATTCGGAAAAGGGCAACTAGCCCTGAAAGCCCGGATGACCGAAGGGAGATTCTCTCCCCCGGCCACAGGGCTTTGTCCACGCAGTCACACCCACGGGACATCACTCTGCTGTCATCACTGTTCCCCAGGAGTCCTCTACCTGGCCTTTTCTAACTGATGGAAGGCAGAGAAGGACTGGCAAAACAATCGCTTTTAAAGAAATACAGTCAATCATGACTTAAGCTGAAGAAATGAGAAATGCGGGGCGCCTGGGTGGCCCAGTTGGTTGAGTGACTGCCTTCGGCTCAGGTCATGATCCCGGAGACCCTGGGATCGAGCCCCACATCAGGCTCCCTGCTCGGCGGGAAGCCTGCTTCTCCCTCTCTCACTCCCTCTGCTTGTGTCCCCTCTCTTGCTGTGTTTCTGTCAAATAAATAAATAAAATCTTAAGAAAAAAAAAAAAAGAAATGAGATATGCCTGATTTTCCGTTAGCAACTGACCCGAAGCAATGGCAAAGTGTCACGGCACTGGGAGGCTGGCACAGGAAAAGGCACGTTAAGACACGGACCACCTGTCTCTGGTCCGACAGCAGCAGGACCTTTGGTCAACTGTGCGCTGGTCACTACTCTCAACACACAGACTAGAGCATCCCCCTTTCCAAAGCAGATGAGCTAGAAAGGAGTCGGGTTCTGAAGGCGACGATCTGCGTCTCCTCTTGATCCTGCGGGCAGACCAGTGCTCGCACACATTAGCACCGGCCCGGCGGCTCTGAAATCCCTGAGTCCTACTCATCTGTAAGGACCTTACCTTGTCAAAAATGGAAGAAAGCAAAAGAAACACCATAGGAGGGGTCCTTACCTTTCGGGACCATCATGAAAAAGCTACATCTCAAATCGGCTTTCAGGAGAACACACCTATGTCCCTAACACTGACACTGCGCCCCTACAGCAAACGTCCACCGTCCACTCATCTTACCAGGCTTCCCCACGAAACAGTACAGGGACCTGGGAAAACACACGGCCATGTCGATTCCTTAAGTAATTATTTGCACGGACCGACTGAAATTATTCTGCACTGAGCCTGCCCTGTTGACTCTGCTCTTTAAGTCAACAGTGGGACAATACTGGAGGCGTGGACGGAAATCGGGCGTTGACGGCACACAAGGCTCTACTCCGTCTGCCTGAAGCGGACCAGCCTACGCCTAAGTAATGACCTCGGCTCTGTAAGAGCGATTCAGGAAAACTGGAGAGTACCGGAAGGAAAGCAGTTAAATGGTGAGAGGGCCTGAGCCTGTGTCATGTGAGGGACAGCCAAAGGATCTGGAGAGAAGAATCCATCAAGGAGGACACTGTGGATATCTTGAAAATATCTTTAAACACTGACTGGTGGCCAGCAGGTTGGTTCTGTCTTCCAGCCCATAGACAGAGCCAGGGATGGGAGCCAGGGTGGGAGAGGCTCCAGTGAAAATAAAGCCTTCTCACAACATAGCCAGAGAAACAAGCAATATGTAAGGTCTATTTCCAGCCTAAAAACTCTGCTAAGCTCTTACACCTACACTTTTTTATTTCATTTTTGTGAGAACCCTAAGAGGTAGGTAGCATTACCTCTATTTTTTGGATGGGAACAGTTGAAGATTACAGGAAAGCAGCTCACCACACAAGGCAGCAGACGGTGACAAGAGGACCATGGCCTTAGGGGGCGTCAAGCACCAGGTCTGACAACCTGGGTGGAGCGTGCAGAGAAAGGAACGCAGCCCTGCGATTCCAGGATTGCTCTGCTAAAATTAGGAAAGTGTTCTGGGCTCTTTATGGTAAAAAGTAAAACAGAAAAGCATAATGCGAAGCCATTTATCTGGCTAAGTGGACAAGGTTTGGTTTGTTTTTACCTTCCTAGATTGTTCTGAGGTTACTGCTTTTGAAAGAGAAAAAGCATCACGGGACATCTGGTCTGGCACAGACAGCTCTGAGGAAGCTGGACACCTGACCTCTGGGGTGCCTCTGGGCCTGTCACACTATGCACATACACACGGCTTCCCCGCATGCCCATTCTGAACCTCAGAAGTTCTCGGGCCCACTACCCGACAGACAATGGGAGGGAAGGAAAACTTTATTTCTCTTTCCTTCTCGGAAAAGAAATGACAGTAAATGATAATAGAACTGGCAATTTGTTACCCTAGTTTATCACAAATGGGAGGAAAAAAACCTCTTCTTTGGTAACAGTATGCTTCGAAAATTGTTAGTAAATATGCAGTTGATTATTTAAGGATAAACTCTACCCTGATGAAACCAAGTTGTAGAGAAATGGGCAAGAAGATGCCCTCGGGCTGAACGGAGAATAATCAAATTCCCTCCATCCTCACACTTTCACGGCCTGTGACTAAAACAGCCAGGGGAGGGACGACTGTGCGTGGTCAGGAGGCTCTCAGAAAAACAAAATGAAATCCACAGAAAGGATGTTTTACAAGACACCTTGAAAATAAAAACACACGCTGACAGAAGCAAAACGCAAGCAAAAGGAAGACTCAAGGACCCCACCTTTCACTTCAGAATGTGAGACTCCAGGCTGACTCCAGGCTCTCAAAAGAGCCTCGCTAAAAACCACTTTCAGGAGAGACGAAGATCACCATCGAGCTCCTTCTACAAACCTGCTGCCTTTTTCCCACCAAAATAGCATGACGCCTGTTTTTAGTTTTTTAAATTCCTGGCAAGGACATGCTCACAACTGATGACCCCAGATGAAGGAATTCATTTACTGGACCCCTTCTTGGCCAGCCTGGGTGAATAGACGGGTTCTCTCTCTGAGCCCCAGCGAAGAAGAAACAGAGGCAGAGACCGACGGACGGAGCCCGAGATCCCAGTACTCACACTCCGCGTACTTGAGCGAACGGAAGACTTTCCGCTGCGGTGTCACCCGTTTGATGTTGGGATGATCTTCAAGTGTCAGCAGCCCCGCTTTCTGTCTCTCTTTAATCTGAATTACCTCAAAATCACTAGGGTAGTCACTGGATGGGTTGTTTCGAGGAATGATTCTCCAATTGTCTATTTCACTGCTCTTCAGGGCACTTGAAATAAAAGAATTTCTAGCTTTGGCTGTAAAGTATCCGTTGAAAGCCACGATGTATTCTGAAATGAATGACCACAAATAAAAATATGAATTTATGTCGTGTACTGTAACATAAGAGTATATATACTCTCAAATTTCCCTGCTGAAAGAAAACTTAGAGCCTAAAATCTACAGTAGAAAGAGCAGTAAACCCAGACTGGCTTAAATGCCCTACACGGCAGTCTCCAGAGCTCTGAGTGAAGGTGATCTGTACGAGCCCTCTGATCACAGAATTCATCCCCTCAAATCAGATACCTGATTTTTCAGCTTTTTCAAAAAGCAAAGATTAACAGAAGTTTGAATATATGGCAAAGAAAGGCATGTAACTTTTTTCAAATAGGAAAAAGGGATTCAGAAGTAAAAGCTTGGTTTTGCTTTCCTGAACACTCGGCATCTCTCAGCTCCCCACCCTCAGTGACTATACAGGCACCTGTTCCACAGAATGGGGTTTTACAGAATTCATTCAGAATACACATGTATCCTGGGAAAGCCAACTTTGGCAGAGTGAACATTTAAGTACTGTGCACTCACCTCGTGTGAAATTCATCACAGAAAAGAGGGCAATGTCTTTTCTTGGCAAAAGCTAATATTTAGAGTTAAATTAAAAAAAAAAAAAAAAAACGGGGGCTAAAATAACATCATTACCATATTCCACAACCGTTGAGGAAAATTCCACCTTCAACGTCAGGTGGGAACAGCCAGGGCATGGGGCCTTTTCGAAAGACTTCTTCTCCAACCTGTCACCCAGATGTTTCCTCCCACAGAGCAAAACCACTAGCAGAAGCAGCCAGATGTTGACAAGCTTCATGGTCATAAGTGAATAGGATCATAAAATCGCATAAATTCAAATCGCACTTTCTTCTTCCTTGATTAGAAGTTAATTTTTGTTTCTGCAAAAAGCTGAAACATTACTGATCAGCCATTTTACAGTCTTGTCCAACGTAAGTAGAAATTAAATTTCATGGCCTTTTGTGGTCTGGCCTGGAAAGAGGCTTTCATTTCTTTCTTCGTTTCTTCTCCATCTTGGGCCTCGGCTCCTCTCACTCCGGCCCAGACAGCTCGGCCCTCCACTCCATTTGCAGCACAGAAGCGTGGTCCGGGGCAAGCGCTCACTCTGGGAGCTGGGAGCAGCCTACAAAACAAAGCAGCCAGGCGGGAGTCAGTCCCATGTGCACCACAGCCAGAGGGCCACTAAGACGCGCTGTGAGGAGATGAGACCGACATGTGGCTCGGGCACGGACACCTTCTCATTTCTTTCTTTAGTGACTCCTCACTTCTCTTCGGCAAAAAGAGTTTTAAGGCAGCTTCGAAAATAAGTAAGGTTAAAACATATGAGAAAAACAGAGCAAACTGAGCATTAACAAACAACGCCAGGAACACTGAGCCCCCGGCAGCCAGAGACCGGAGCTTACGGTCCTGCACGTCCACCCTCCACTCTGCCTCTACCTCAGATTCTCTAGTCTCATCCTGTGCAATGCTTCGTCTCCAGGGCTCTTCCCCAGTAATCTTTTATTTATTTTATAAGCAGGCTCCACACCCACTGTGGAGCCTAATGTGGGGCTTGAACTCATGACCATGAGATCAAGACCTGAGCTGAGACCAAGAGTCGGACACTTAACCAACTGAGCCACCCAGGCACCCCTGGAACAGCAGTTTAATTCCCCATAAATTTTACCAACTCTTCAGGCAAAAGCTTGGCATATTCAGCCTCACTTTCTATTGTAAAATAATACCTAAGAACAAACTAATTCCCAATCAAATCCTTGCCACTTTCTTTTAGAGAAACTATGCTTTAAAAGTATTCAAACTATGGGGCACGTGGGTGGCTCAGTCATTAAGCGATTGCCTTCCGCTCAGGTCATGATCCCAGGATCCTGGGATCGAGCCCCGCACTGGGCTCCCTGCTCAGCAGGAAATCTGCTTCTCCCTCTCGCACTCCCCCTGCTTGTGTTCCCTCTCTTGTTGTGTCTCTCTCTGTTAAAAGAAATAAAATCTTTTTCAAAATAATAATAAATAAATAAATATGTTCAAATTATTACCTTTCAGATTTTGAAATATTTTCTGCCAATTTTATCAAGAGGGCAGAGAAAGGTTTACATGGTCATCAAATGTATTTTCCATGAAACCTCACCTTAGAGAAACCTAACCCGCTAAACAGGTTATGAAACTAGATTACCTCTTCACTGGAAGAAATATAAGTGAAAAGTTTGTGAGATACACTGCTGCCAAAGAAAAGTGTTATCTGAGTGTTAAATTACACAGGGGCACAGATACCTTTCAAGTATGTGAATGGCAGAAAAATGATCATACTTCACAATGAAAAAAAAACAGAGTGGTGATTAAATAACAAAACTAAAACTAAAACAAAACAAAACAAAAAACAATGCTGGCTGTAGCACATCTAGAAAACTGTGCTGCACTGATCCCTCCAGAAACACAAATAATCCAGCAAGGGGAACGCAAATCAATAAAAACAGGAGAGGCCTTCTACTGCTAACTTGTTTCTAAAAAGAAAACACTTAGGACCAGGAGTCGGCCCCCTTTAAACAGAGGTGCAGAATTATTAAAACCCTTTCTTCTGGCAGCAACTGGTGTTCTAGAGTAACAAGGACTCTGTGGTTTCTGGAATTATTCCTATGTGCATCTATTCACAGGAAAACACGCATAAAGTCAGAGTATCTAAAGAAGTCCGAAAGCTTAATGTCTAGGACTTCACTGCTGTAATACCACACGACCCTGAAAAGCAGGCCTACTCTGGCACTAGAGACTAAGGCTGGCTGAATGGAACTCATCAGATGGAAAGGAAATTTTAGAAGTTATTTTCACATCAACACAAAGAACAACAATGAAAATGCCAACTACAGGAACAAAGAAATTAAAAGCAAAGATCAGAACAGAACGACCAAAAGCAACGGGGGATGCCAAAAAAGCCGCTCTAACATATTTCATGGCAATACGCTTGGGAGCAAGCCCCAATTTTTTCTGCTTATACTTGGTATTTGTAGTAATGGTCTATCACAGCACATAAACACATGAAGCACATACCTCAATTACAGTATGAGTGGTCAAAGAAGATAAAGCTCACCACTGGTGCGAAGAGCGCTCATGTTATGTTAAATGAAAACTTACAGTGAGGAAGATTTAAATAGGGCTCTCAATTAAGGCAAGTGTTTTAAAAATAAAGAAAAGAAATCTCTTAAACTCTTCTGCCTCAAACTAAAGAATCTATGATATCCTTGGGCTCCACGTAACAAATATTACTCAATGATACTAATAAACCATCTTATCTAATTGCATCAGATCAACTGTAATTAAACCCATTCTTAATCTGCACAAGGGCACAGACAGCAACCTCACACTGCAGCCCACATGGAAGAAACGGCTGGCGTCTTACAACTAACTGCTCCAGGAGATGGACCTCACAAGAAAGAGAAATGGGAAGAAATGGTTAGAGGGATTTTAAACTTTAAAAACACCTAAGATAATCAGCTCTCTCCTAAAAAGTTTTTAGGTTTTGGCAAACAGGACACCACAATATCCCTAAAATGTTCTACCTTAATTTACGCAATTAAAGCCTACAATTTTATATCGTGCTTACCAAGATCAAGGTGTGATCCAGCAAAGAGGCCGACAATAAGAGCGAACACCTAAACAAAGTGCAGGAAGACACTAAAGAAGAGGCACACGCAGGGCCATGATGCTGCATGGAGAGTGCCTCTGGGTGAATGGGAGGCTACTGGAGATGAGCTAGCTGGGGGGCACGCTGGCAGAATCTGAGCCAGCAGAGCTGGAAGTATGGAAATAAGGAGGGAGAAGTGGAGCAGCCTGAACAAAGCTACATCACAAACCAGAAAAACACAGGATGTGAAAAGGATCAGCAAGTCATCCACACAAGGAGGGAGGCCATGGCGTGCCAATCTGGAGGTGGAAAGAGGGTGGGAAGCAGGCACCGCACGCAGGTGCAACCTCTGAGTGGAACATGCAGGAAGCAATGGGAGCGGGGTGCACAGAGATAAATCAGAGCCGGCTGGGGCTGCTGAGCAGCTCTGCTCACTCATCTGGCTCCTTTAAGGTGCGAGTCACAGAGCTAAGCACCGAGCAGGCAGCAGGGACACAGCAGCCAACAAAACTCAATCTAAACCTCCGAGCTCACAGCACTGACCCAGAGTTTGTGTGTGTGTGTGTGCGCGCGCGCGCGCGTGTGCACATGCATGTGCATGTGTGCAAGCCTGGGAGGGGGCCTCTGAGGAAGGACCCAGCGGAGCAGGAAGCTGGCCGGGCCTGCTGGGCAGAGTACTGGCGGCACTGGGAAAGGTGGAGCCCAAAAGCCCGAGGCAAGGAACATGCCTCGTTTGTGTAAGGAAAGCAAAGGGGCCAGGGTGGCTGGAGCAGGAAGAGATGGGAGACAGGACTGACGGGGAGAGAGACCAGGGAGGGCCTTGTAGGTCAGAGTAAGGACCTCTCAGCTTTCACTCCGAATGAGGGGGAAAGCAGGGTCTGAGCAGAGGAGCGACCCCAGCTGCCCTGCACATGAACTGGCTCGCTCTGCCTTCTGTAAGGAAGGGGATACGGGTAGACTCAGGAGATGGACTGGGCGGCTCCCATGATGACGGTGGCTCGGGCCAGGCCGGGGCAGGAGGGGCGATAAAGGCGGGCAGTGAGACAACCTATGGACAGCCAGATTTGGGGGATGCGCACCTGAGGAGCCAAGGACAACGCTGAGGCCTTCCGTCCAAACACAGATGGCATTTACCCTGATGGAGATGGAGAAGGTGCAGGAAAAGCTGGTTTGGGGAACACCAGCAGGTGCTGAGCTCTGACCATGTGAAAATTAGGGTAAGCATGAGCACTGGGAAGGCATAGCTCAGGGCAGAAAGGAGCAGGAAGATAAAAAAAAAAAAAAAATCCAAATTCTATGAGAAAGAATTTCCATGACGAATAGTGGTCCACTGAAAGGACCACACATGGAAGGGCCAACAGCAGCCTGCCCCAACTCCAAAATGACAGGTGGCAGGAAGACGTGGTCAGGCAGAAAGTGCTGTGGGGCCAACGGTGAGGTTGGAAATAGCAGGACAAGGAGCCACTTCTCTTTGGTTTGGATATGGCTGCCCTGCTTACCATCTTTCAAGGTGAACTAAAATCTAGGTTCTCAGAAGACCTTCTTCTCAAAGACTCATGGCTCCTAAAAAATTCTGACAATGGATACCAAAGTTTCCATGGTTTTCCAATCCCAGAATAAGAGGGCTTCAAAATGTAAGTTCGCTTTGAAGAAAACAAAAGTGCCACCAGGGGCAGAGGCTGGAGAACGATGCCATGAACACTGAGGTCACCGGATTGGCCGCTGCGCTGCTGGCCTGCTTTAAAGAGGGCCCGTCCCCACGGACTGCCCTGCCGGGGCCTTGAAGACACAGACCGCAGCTCCCTCATCTGAGCCACCGACTCGCCTGTGTCGACACGGGGCTGTGCCCGCACTGGCTCTCACTCCGCAAGGCAAACCTGCGGAGCACTGTCCCCAAGACGGCTCACCACCTAGTCACGAGCAAGGCGGCAGCACTGCGCACAGGGCGTGTGAACAAAGACGGAGACCGACACACACGGGACAAGACACGTTTTTTAACAAGAGCTCTGTCCTTCCTTTTCTTCCTTCCCTTCTGCATAATTCAGTTGGGGACAAGAAGGTGAGGCGCTGGTGGAGAGCCACGGTGACCTGGTGTGGGGCGGCGACATCCTGAGAGGCGAGGAAGTGTGCAGAGCAGAGGCGTCAGGTGAGGGTGTCGGAGCCTGAGTGGGACAATGGCCGTGAAAGTGGGAAATGCATTTGATCAAATAAATATTTATAGATAATGGGAAGCAGTTTTCTACTGGAAGAGAGGAAAGGCACAGGTATGAATAAGGAAAAAAAACCTGAAAGATCCATGCAGGATCAGACTGAAGTTGGAGGTACTGGCATGAACTCTGGGTTCTCAATATATGGGACAGACAGATGTAAAAACAAACACATGCAAGTGTGTGTGTGCGCGCGCACGCATGTGTGCGTGTTCGTGTGTGCGTGCTCTTGTGTGTGCGCGTGCACACGTGTGTGTACATTTCCTAGCTCTGTCTACTGCAAGAACAGGAGTAGCGACACCCCAACAACAGGGAGCCCACCTAGTACCCAAAACTCGTTTCCTTTTTTCTTCTTCTTTTATTTTTTAAAGATTAATTTATTTATTTGAGAGAGGGAGAGAAAACATGCTCACACAAGAGGAGAGAAAGGGAGGAGGAGAGAAACTCAAGCAGACACTGCGCTGAGCAAGGAGCCCAATGTTGGGGCTCCATCCCATGACCTTGAGATCAGACTTGAGCCAAAACCAAGAGTCAAATGCTGACACATCACCACCCAGGCCCCCCAGAACTGTTTTTCTAAATGCCATTCTTCTCTGCAAAAAGCCAGGCTCCTAGTTCCAGGTGCGTGGGCAGGGGAGTCTGGAACACCCTGGGCTACTAAGTGAGAAAGCACTCTGAGAATAATGGGAGTGCATCTGAGGACCACGGAGGCCAGCGTGGGACAGCCTGAGCCTCAAAATAAATAATGAAAGTAAGAGATGTTAACCACTGCATAAAATACAAAACAAGAGTTCACAATGCGATTTATAACCAAGGTGGAAGTCTGAATGAGGTATTAACAGAGTCTCAGCATGCCTCCCAACAACATCCTGATTTCCAAAGGGACAAGGCTGCTACCCCTACTGCAGAGGCGCCACCAGGTTAGCCAGCCAGGGGACAAACGGACCCAGGGGCACAGAGCAGGGGACTGGAAGAGGCTGGCATCACCTGTCCGGTCCTGCCAAAGATGCACAACCTGAATCACATCATGAGGAAAGAGCAGAACCCAAGGGACATTCTTCAAAATCAAGTAGCCTGGAATTCTCAAAATTACTAAGGTAAAGGAGAGCTGAGGAATGGCTGAGACACAGTTCCAGACTGAAGGAGACTCAGGAGACCTGACCGGTAACTGAACTTCAAGTTCTCAACTAGATCCCTCGGCTGCGAAGACATTCCTGGAACAAATGGCAAACCTGAACGGGGCCTGCCTGGGATGACATAGCAGGGGTATGGGACTCATTTCCTGATTTTGAAGGCTGTGCTTTGATTATGTAAGAAGGACTCTGCTTTCAGGAAATGCCCCATGAAGTATCTAGGGATAATGGGTATCAGGTCTGCAACTTACTTTCAAATGGTTCAGCGGGGAAAAGGCTTGTGCTGTTCTTGGAACAATAGATTGAAAGTATTTCCAAAATATGCAAAAAAATAAAAAAGTAGTTTTATATTTAGTCTCAGCTGCTAGGAATGAATGAGGACAGGAGTATTAAATTTTAAAAAGTGGTGGAGAGGGCAATTTTAGGGTCTTTTCTGATACTCAGTCTGAGCTGCCCACTGTGTGCCTGACCAGATTACACACCATGTCAGACGGACGCACACACATCAACTGTTAAACAGAATGACATCCTAACAGCCTAATAGATGTGACTGAGCTAGTCAAAGCGAAATCCAAACTAATTCCCCCCCTTTTTTTTAAAGATCTTATTTATTTATTTGACAGAGAGAGAGATCACAAGCAGGCAGAGAGGCAGGCAGAAAGAGGAGGAAGCAGGCTCCCTGCCGAGCAGAGAGCCTGATGCGGGCCTCGATCCCAGGACCCTAAAATCATGACCTGAGCTGAAGGCAGAGGCTTTAACCCACTGAGCCACCCGGGTGCCCCAAACTAATTCCCCTTCTAATGAACTGACAGAACCCCTGAAAAGTTCCGTGGTAACATAAATTTAATGTTAAAACTGATTCCAGTGTTTCCACAATTTACATTAGATCAAGAAACTTCGTGAAAACCAAAGCATAAAACTGGCACAGAATATCCTAGTACTTTCAGGGGTATATGATCCTAGTGCTTTGCCGTTCTCACACACTGGAAGTGACCCCCCTTAAGTCTGGTTACCACCTATCACCACATGGAGTTATTACAACGTAGGCTGTGCCTGACATCCCCTGACTTATTTATCACTGGAGGTCTGTACCTCCCGATCCCCTTCACCTATTTCTCCTGCCCTCCAACTCTCCCCCTCTAATAACCAACAGTTTTCTGAACCTACCAGTCTCTATTTGTTTTGTTCATTCATAAAAATCAAATAATGTTGTGAGAGACATAAACTGAGACTGCAGTATACAATATAAATCATGTTCAAGAATTCAATGCAATAAAATGAGAACTCCATGTGTTGCGAGTGAACATAAAAAAACTGTTAACTTTTAGAATAGTCATTTACCAATGCGTATTAAAAGCCTTAAAAATGGAAGTAAAATCTTTTTCTAATAAATCCAGCAATAACAATAAAAACACACAGAGCATTTATTCTGCGTCAAGCGCTATTCTAAGCAATCTTCACAACCTGTTACTAAACCCCCTGCTTCCAGATGAATACAACGAGGTGCCCCACGGTGGCTCCTCACCGTGCCTGGAGCCATGTGGCAGTGAGTGGGAAAGCCTGGCTGGAACTCCAGTAGTATGGCATGGAGGCTATCCTCTTAAGAGGCAGGTCACCCTGCTTTTCCAAAATCTCCCCTACAGAGGCACCTTGGTGACGTAGTTGGTTAATTTCCGACTCTTAATTCGACGCAGGTCACAATTTCAGGGTCATGAGACTGAGCCCCGTGTTCAAGCTCTGTGCTCAGCTCCAGTCTGCTTGATAGTCTCACTCTGTCTCCTTCTGCTCCTCCCCTCAGCTCACAAGCACACACATGCACACACTCTAAATGCTTTAAAAAAATAAAATAAAATCAGGGCACCTGGGTGGCTCAGTGGGTTAAAGCCTCTGCCTTCGTCTCAGGTCATGGTCTCAGGGTCCTGGGATGGAGGCCCACATCGGGCTCTTTGCTCAGCAGGAAGCATGCTTCCTTCTCTCTCTCTCTGCCTGCCTCTCTGCCTACTTGTGATCTCTCTCTCTCTGTCAATAAATACATAAAATCTTTTAAAAAATCAAATCAAATCTCCCCTATGAATTCATTCCACAGAAGTGTGAATCTGAAAACATACCATGATTTACAGCCAAAGATTATAACCAGGAAAAATTAGAGAATATCTAAATGTGCAACAGGAGATTAGCTTAGCTAAGTGATTAATTAACCAAGACTATGGAATGCTGTATAGCAATTTCAAATTATGTTTCTCTGGAAAGCTGAATAATGGTCCCCCAAAGCTATTCACATCCTCATGCCCAAAACCTGTAAATGTTACTTTAAATGGCCAAAGAGATTCTGCAGTTGATTAAATTAAGGAGCTTCAAATAGGAAGACTATTCTGGATTACCCAAGTGGGATCAATGTACTTACAAGAGTCTTTACAAGAGGTAGGTCCACTAAGCTGCTTCTCCACTGACAGCAGGATAGGAGATGATGGAAGCTGGAGGCTGAGGTAATCAGAGGAAGAGACCACGAGCCAAGGAACACAGGTGCCCCTAGGAACCCAAAAAGGGAAGCAAACAATCTCGCCTGGAGCCTCCAGAGGAATGAAGCCCTCCAGACACCCTGATGTTGGCCCAGTGACACTGATTTTAGACAACCGACCTCCAGAACTGTAAGATAATAAACTGGTGTTGTTTGAAACCACAAAGTGTGTAGAAATTTGTTACAGCAGCCTTAAGTCTTGAATATATCTCCCAAAGAAAATGGGGAAAGGGTAATGCAATATTAAGTAAAACTGTTCATGAACAATGATTCAAATTTCAATTTTAAATACTGTATCTATATGCACAGGAGGAAAAGAACAGGAAAAGATCTCTGCCACAAGGTAACAGTGGTCCTACCTCTCAATGCTATCAGTGCAGGGAGTTATGGTCTTAGTTCTAGTCATTTACATTTTCAAAGAGCCTGTTACACTTGCATAATTAGATCAAATAACTACTTAAGTACCTTAGGAGACCTTTTAAAATAAATTTTACAGAAAAACAATTTTTCTGGTAAGACAGCACAAAGATTCAAAATAAAGATTAGGTTTTTTCAAATAAATTTTATGTTTCTTAAGTATTCTCTAAGATGCCTAACTTGGAGCTCGAAGTCACCACCCTGAGATGGAGTCACACACTCCACCAACTGTGCCAGCCAGGTACCCCAAAGATTTGATTTTATCTATACATACAGTAGAACTTAAAAGGGGTCTATTTCCTAGGAATTGAGTTAAAAAATCTCTATGTGTCTGCCTTAGAGCTCCAGGCCAACCTTTCCACTTGTTCATTCTGAACAGGCTTATCATGTGCCGTACCATCTACTCAGAGGACCTAGTTAGGGCTGTTACTGGATCCACTGTTTACTGGATTTAATTTCCATAAATTCTTTACGTAGATGACCTGGTGATCTTTCCATACAAAGGTATGCCCTGTAAGATGGTATTTGCACAGTTACGGATTTTCCATTAATAAATATGCCTCTAATACAGGTGTAACCCAAAACGTATTTGACATCAAATACTAAATGGAAAATAAAGAGTTCAAACAATATATGCCAGGAAGAAGACTTAATGAGCTATGGGTAAAATCGAGACCAAGTAGAGGAAATGTATTAGCTGGGCAAACAACTGGTCTGACAGCTAACATTCCTTGCAGCTCAGGTTCTTCTACTTTGCATTATAAAAGAATATCCCTCAGATTATAATTCTGGTATAGCTAAAGTATTTCTGAAATCATTTCTTTGCAAATAGGAACACGTTTCAGGGGAGAGGAAATTACTTTTATCACCGACAGTCATCTAATTATGCAGATACACCAGCTTTTTTAATGAACCTTCACTGAAATAGCCCCAGAAAAAACTGAACTGTGTTTAGGCCACAAGGGCGTAACATTCAGTTCAATTCAACTGTGGCTGTAAAAGTACCACTTTCGTAACTAACTGCATCCTTGGCTGTACTACCATTATTAACCGGCTAACATTTAAAAGATGCCAGACCGCACTATCTTGAAATAAAGGTGCGTTCTTCAGCCTGACTGAACCAGTCCTTCTGGCATATTCTGTCCATCAGCTTTTGTAAGGGGACAAGACAATTGAGCGCAGAGTCAACAATGCCAGAGTGAAGAGGTGCTTGCCTACACTATCCTCCATTCTTCCACGGGTGCTGTGCCCATCTCCTTATTCTCCTGATCCTTCAGTCACCTGGGAGTGGTTAGCCACATGAGGCAGGCACCTCCAAACCCAGTACTCTCCTCATTTTACCTGCAACTCATTTCCTGAAATAAAAACACCATCAAGATTAGTAAATCCAGGTAATCCAGATCTCTGCAGCATGTCAAAATGGATGAGGCCACAGGGACGGGAAAATCGACCTGTTTTTACCACCTCTTTGACCTGTCTCAGGCAAGATGCTGAAGGAGACAAAGGTCCCCACCCAACTACCAAATGCAAGATCTAGCCTCACATCCTTAATTAATATTTCAAGTCACGAAGGGTTGGAGTTGTCCAGTTTTTCCTATGAAGTAAAAAATATCTTAACTCTCTCCTGGTGCAAAGAGGCAGTGCAAACCTCACCCTAAAAACCCCACACAGGGGCACCTGGATGGCCTAGTTGGTTAAGCAACTGCCTTCAGCTCAGGTCATGATCCCAGAATCCTGGGATGTAGTACCGGGATCAAGTCCCGCATCAGGCTCCCAGCTCCAAGGGGAGTCTGCTTCTCCCTCTGACCTTCTCCCCTCTCAATGCTCTGTCTCACTCTGTCTCTCTCAAATAAATAAAATCTTCAAAAAAAAAAAAAACCAACCAAAAAAACCCACACAGAACACAGATGGAAGCCAGATGCAGTTTACCCAAGTGTTTACCCCTCCTAGCTTCCGTCATTCTATTTGTAACATTTAACTGTGGCCACCACACAAAAGAGGCAGGGCAGAGCAGTAACTATCCACCACTAGAATGATAGGAGACAGAATTGAACAACATGGGAATTTGAAGGGAATGCTAAAAACTTAGCTAGAAGAGAGCCAGTTTGATCCCACGGGGCTCCAGGTGATTCAAAGGTTCTGCAAGCACTATATTAGAATTTCTCTTTTTTCATGGATACATCCAACTCTTGAATAGGAGAGATGCATGGGAAGTGCAATGGAGGCCTAATGGCGAGACTCTCACTGACTGTGGCCGCTCACAGACACAAGGCCACAGATGATCCCACCTCAATGAAATATTCTTAAGAGACAAATCTAGGGAGGCAGAGAGCAGATTAGTGATTGCCTGGGGCTAGGGTCAGAAATGGGTCCTGACTGAACATGGGCACCAGGAATCTTTCTGGGGTGATGAAATGTTCTAAAAGCAGGTTGTGGTGAGAACTGCATAACTCTGCATATTTACTGGAAAAAAAAAAATCAGTAAGTACACTTAAAACAGGTGAATTTTATGGTAGGTAAATTTTACCTGAACAAGGTCTGGCATTTTATAGTACACACACACACACACACACACACACACACACACATAAAATGTGTACTGCGGATGAAAAAAAAAAAGTTGGGAAGAATCAGTTCTTCAAGCTCCTCACTCTTACACAAACGCAAACTGAGACCCTGCAGGTGGGCTGCTTACTGGCCCAGCTAAAGCTAAGGGCCACGGGAAAATAAATTCTACGGGGTTCAGCTCTGCGATCTTATGCTCCTCTACTTCACTTACAAGTGTTCAGAACCTAAAGTATTTGACTTTAATTTGCACAAACTGGCCAACATTCACAGGGACTCTCCCCAAAGGTAAGTATCTTAATAAAAATGGGCTTGATAATCTATAATACAGTCGTCTTGGTCTTAGGTAGCACAGACGTGACAGGGCAAGGCAGGAGTCTCCCGGGCCCACCTTGCCCACGAGCTTCTCGCACTGCATTCCTGAAAATTGGCATATCCAGCAGTGTGCTCAGACTGAGACACGCAAAGAACGGAGATCGCTGAAAATGTGATCCCGGCCCCGCTGCGGGAGTCGGCCCGGAACCGTGGGTGCGCCGGGAGGCTGAGAGCCGGCGCCGGGCACACGGTTTCACTCCGCTCAAGTTCATTTCACGGGGAGAGAACGGTGAGGGTGAGCAAGCTAGCACCCCGCGTGAGCCCGGAGACAGGGCCGGGCAGGGCCCCCAGCCGCAGCCCGACAAGCACGCCCGCACGCGCTCTCTCGGGTGCGGGAAAACGCCCGTCTTCCCGTCCGTCCCCCGCCCCGCGCTCCCCTGCGGCTCCCGCAGGGTCCAGGGGCGCAGGGAGGCCCCGGCCCCGGCCCCCGTCGGCGCACACCCCCGGGCCTCGGGCCCGCGGCTGGCTGCACAGGTCGGCGGGTGGGGGAGTGGCGCTCCGGGCAGCGAGCCGCCACCTAACCTACCTACCGCAGCCTCAAGCTCAGGTCCGGCGAGCCCGGGATAACGGCGCCTCAGCGGCGTACACGCCTTGCGTCTCCATTCGGGGCTGTTTACTCCCAACTCTCGCGAGACTGCGCGATCGGGGCGGGGAGCGCCGGGAGTGCTAGCCGCCCCCCCACCGCGACTGTGCGTCCCCTGCGTGCGCGGCGCCGGCCTGCGTGCGCGCTCCTGACGCAGGGGGCTGGCGGAACCGCGCCGGGCGGACCGACGGGTGTCTCGCGACACTTGCGGCTTGGGGCAGGCATGGGGAGCAGGAGTCTGGCGAGCCTTTCGGGGTCCAGGTCGGTGACGGAGCTGGGGCGGGGTAGCGGGCAGTGGACTCTGAGCCTTGGGGCCCGGAAGCAGCCGCGTGGGGTCAGGGCACAGGGATGACGGCCCTGGCGGAACGGCCGGCATTTGCGTAAACACCCGAGAGCTCCCAGCGCAGCGCCCTTCTCCTGGGGCCCGACGGGGTCTGGATCCAGGTGGGGCTCCGGCGGCATCCCGGGTCACACACCTGTGCAAGCCTCTGCCCACTTGTCCCACGCGGCCGCCGGGACGGGCCGGGGAGGCGGCCAGCTCTCGGCCCAGGGACCCCCCCACTGGGAGGTGAAAACCCCCGCCGCAACCGCGTTTGCTCCGCCCCACTGCGCACTTGGCCTGGACCCCTGATGCCCGGCGGTTACCTTCGTGGACGGAACAAGTCTCCGTGCCTTTAACTCTGAAAGGGTGGCCTCCCGCCAAATGGATCGCGGGCTGTTTTCTGCCCACTGTTGAACTGGCGCACACTTGGCGCTGGGTACAGGTTGGGGGGGCGGAAAGCACGTTTTTGGTAGTGCTTTGGGAAAGTGCTATACAGTCAGTAAAACTGAACTTGCCACGGCACCACGATGACGCTGAGCGGCACCAACCCGACCGCAAAGCAGGCGCTTCGTTCTCCCTTTATCATTCTTTAACCAAACTGGCTTAACCATATCATTCTTTAACCAAACCATCACCTACCGACTTTGATCTTGGGCAGGTTGTAGCTTGGCTCTTTATGCCTCCCCTTCCTTACCCAAAAGAGGTATTTATACCTACCTCACAGGATGAGGGCTAAATGAAACACCATCTTCAGTGAACAGTGGTGTTTATAATTTAGACCCATCCACACCGGGTTAAGTTCTCCCCATTCTGAGATAGCATCGATATTAGCAACTTCCAGAGAATTCTGGACTCTCTGGCATTGGTAAATCCTCAGAGTTAAGCAGTGCCTGTTGCCACCATGCAATGCACTTCATCTGAATCTTAACAGTGGTGTTCTCATGTGGGGTAAATTGGTCTAGGCCACGGTTCTTTTAACAGGCCTTGAAGTCACTGTGCCATTGAATACACATTGAGGTAGGCTAGTGTACTGCAAACACCCTTGTCATGTGATAGTGAAGCCCCCAAAGCAGGGAACAGCTCCCAGAACCCTATAAACTAAAGGGGGGATGGGTATGAGAGAGGTGTTTTGGAAATCTACCAAGAAAGGATGAGAGCCCCAAGATCTTGGCCTGTCAGTCTTCCACCACTCCAAGTTCTGAAATAACTGCACGCTTTATAAGAAAGAATTTGCAAATTCCACGGGAAGGTAATCTTTATTCAAACTAAATACTATTTTAAAGAATAACAGCCCAGCCAATAGTGAGACAGATGGACTGGACTTGGTTTAGGAGGACACACGACGTCGACTGGTTATATCACCCAAACTCCCTGGTTGCCAAATGTAAGATTTTCAGTAATGGAGATTAAAACGTTCAGAACAAGACTCCTCAGAAGAGCTCTCTCCTTGCTATCTCCCTTGAACTCACTACAGTCTACCTTTCATCCCCACCACGAGGTAAAATGGGTCATGGGAAAACCAGCAGCGTTTGATTGCCAAAATCAATGATCAAAATCTACTTTCATCTACTCAGCCTATCAGGAGAACGAGATCAAGAGAGCTACTTAGTCGTTTCAAGACACATGGTTATGCACAAATTTCTTGCTGAATTTCCAGCTTTTAATGAATTACTACCACAGGTGTTCACAGATTAATTTCTTGGTAATTTTAAAGTAATTGTTTCTATGGGGAAAAATCTCTCATCCCAAATACAAGAAACAAAACCTCTTCCACAGGAAGCAGAAGCTAGCAGTTTTTATTGTTAAATTTTCAGGTCGCAGACTGTTTCACAGGCTAATTTCCCATATTCTTAGTAAGAAACCCCATCTACAGTGGCCCAATGATGATTCTCAGATGAGCTCTGGGGAAAGGTATTTTATCAGAAGGAACCTAAGAAGATTCCTGGTTTTGATCTCTAGCTTTGCACCAATCAGCTTACATGCACACGTCCTGCCAAGTAGAGAATTGACAAACATCACTGACATGATTTACTTGTTCTCAGCATCTGGCAGTGACTCACTACGTAGCTTATAAATAGAAGACACAGCCACGTAACTCCTGAGACAGAAATATGGTGCTCTTACATACAGTTGCTGCTGCTGCTTACTATGTGTCAATTACAGTTCAGGTCGATGTGGCAGGAAGTCAAACTTTCTGTAGTCTTAATGACCATAGGTTAATTGTTAGGTGAGGGAAAACTGCCGAATGTGACAAATGAAGGCCTCCATGGAAGCAGACTCCCATCAACACCTTCTGTGCTGTGTAACACCACTAGCAAGTTTTCGTATCTGAAGGTCTTCTTTTGTGTAACGAAGGCTCAGTCTAAACATGGCAGAGCTTCTCAACTCAACCACTGGGCTTCTGAGTCCAAGTCAGATGGGGAAATACCCAGCCAATGGCAGAGACAAAATTGTGGGCATGCAGTAAAGGCAAGCCCAGGTCTAACCTAACGGAATACCATACTCAGAAGACAATTCCAAGAATTCCTGATTTCAGCCAGTTTACTAGTTTCTGCAACAGTGTCACAGCAATAAACTCCAAATTCTTGACTTGCGCATAGGGTCACATAAAGTGATTGACAGTTGCTGAAGCACTAGAGAGCGGTCCCCAAAAATATCTGGCTTGATGATATCTGAGCCAAAAACATTTATTTCACAGTTGGTGTCAAAGCCAACCCCTATCACGGGGGGTCGCACACAATCATCTTCACACCAAAAGCGTTCACTGTAATGCATGGATTTGTTACACAAACCAAGAATGAGTTTCTAACTTATTTTAACACATACATCATATGACACATAATTTGTCCACATTTTAACCACTATTCCATAAGTAATTGCTGTTTAATGCCACTGCTGTAAGAGAATATTACAGAGAAAAGTGTATAAAAACCAGATAGAACAAGCTCGGAAGGGCTAAATTTCAGTTATAAAATGGGTCATAGGCTGAGAAATCATTACTTATCCACAACAATTATAAATCAATAGATGACTGAGGGCCGACCATTATAGTTTCATATCTAAGAATGAATTAATTCCACAGTAGAGTAAAAAAAAAAAAAAAACACCAACAGAATGTATAATACTACACATGGCAAACCTATAGCACAAAACTGGGTAGGCATGTTTAGTATGAAAAGGAATAACCTAGAATTTCAATACCCCCTAAGGTTCCACGTTAAGCCACCTTAGCAAGACATCTTTTTTAACTGCCCCATAAATAAACTTGCCCAGATGTACACAACATACACACACACAGTTCTCTAGTGAAATATCACTGAAAGAGCAGCATTTTCATACACAGAGTCAAACAGCTATACGACAGGATATACGTGGGTTTCTACCGCTAATTACACCAGCGATCTTACTTATAAAATAACACTTTTAAATAGTTTTTCCTGATGAACATTTGAAAAACAATACTATAATACATCTACTGAAATAATTTCCATTAAAAAACATTTGAAACTATGAGAGCTGACAAATCCTATTATATTTCAGGATCAGATTGCAGAGCTCCTAGAACAACAAAAATCACACGGCTTTGGGACAGCTTAGAGAAAGGAAAAAAAAAGCACAATTTAGGTTCCCACCACACGTTCTTGTGCCTCGGTCACTGTGGGCCCCATGCCACCCACGTGATGTGGCCCTTGTGGTTTTTCCACAGCATTCTCGAAAAGCAGTATGTGTGCTTTGCAAATGACGACTTAACAGTATGCTAAATAACCAGTAATAAAAGAAAATACATAAATTAAATGTGTTCTTCCAAATGTCAGAATACTGCAGGTTCCCAGGAGGTGGCAAAACTTCCCAAGCCATCAGGCAGTTTCACGCTTTGCAGGACAAGGCTTCCTTACGTAAAGAACGATTGAGAACATTTGCTCCCCACACCCAGAGCCATTCAGGCATATACTGTGCAAAAAGAAACTATAAATGAAAGAGAAAAAGGTTAGAAGGTTAGAACCCAAAGCACAGACCCTTAAATGCCAGTATATGACCCAATGCAACAAGTATCATCAAATTAAATACAAAAAGAAAAACCCCTTGGTTGCTCTTGTACTAAGCACCTATTTTTGCCTAAGAGCCTATGCTAGACTCGGGAGTACACTGAACATGACCACTACCCACCCACCTCCTCTCTAACAAGGCTGGACAGACACACACGGTAATACAACCCCACCCTTACTTAACCTGGTATCAGTAACATGCCCATTGGCTTAAGAATGACAAAAACCACTTTGGGAATAAAAGGCAGCTGAAATGGATAAATGCATCTGTGATTAGTACCATGTGAGAAAATTGGGGTGTGAGGGCAGGCTGGGGTGAAATTAAACAAGAGTCAAACGATGGGAGCCTAGGCTGCGGTCCCAAGACGTGATGGGGACGGAGTCCTGCTGACCACGCCCTGCTCCGGGGCTTCTCCGCGGGGCCCTTCCCCTCCCACTGGGGGGCTATATGGCAATGTCCAGAGACACTCCTGGTCGTCACACCTGGAGTGCTGCTGCTACCGGTATCCAGTAGGGAGGTCGGGAATGCTGCTGAACATTCCAGAGTGTCCAGGACAGCCTCCGCACAAGGGATCATCCGAGACCAACTGCCAAGATTACCGGCAGGGAGAAGCCCTGCACCGTGCTGACAGGTTTGCCCAAGACTGAGCTGAGCCCAAGTTCTACGGTACGAACGGGAGAGGAATGGGAGGCCCGGCTCATCAGTAGAGTATACAACACTTGATCTCAGGTCATGAGTTTAAGCCCCATAATGGGCATAAAGCTTACTTTAAAAAAAAAAATGAAGGAAGGCCACTGGCAAGTGCAACAACAAAGGTCACCCCAGACCCAAGGAAGCCGCACTGAACCGGGGACAAGAGGGTGGTCCCAGGATCAGAGAGAGCCACGGCTGTCCATCGCAGGTTCCAGAGAAGCTCCGGGTCACCACCTCAGAGACAGGAGCCATGGGAAACTTTCTAGGGACACAACTAAGTCTCTCTGGTCCTCTTTAAAGAGTCAGGATTTTGTGGGGAAAATACTGGGTACTCCTTGGAGCTGCTGTTTTAAAGTGAAAGATTCTAAATGTAAAGGGACAAAAGAAGTCGGCTACGCGTCCCTCAGGAGGACCCTGGAAGTAAGGATGCACTCAAACATGCAGGCACCTGGGACAGACCACAGAACCGGGCCCCGTCCTCCAAGTACAGTGGTGCCCCCGCTCTCCTGGGTTTGCTTTCCACAGTCTCAGTTACCCATGGTCAAGGTCAACCGTGGTCCAGAAGCAGAGGATCCTCCTGACTTAGCGCCCTGTCAACAGCAGCCTAACGCCATGGCCCCGCACTCCCTCTTCTCACGTGGGCATTTTATCATCTCGCGTCATCCCAACAAGGCGGCCGCGTACCCGTACAGGTATTTTCGGAGGGACCACGTTCACATGGCTTTTAGTATAGAATACTGGCACACTTCTTTTATTTCATTATCAGTCATTGCTATTGTGCCTCAACACTGTGCCTCATTCATAAACGACTTCATCACAGGTCTGCCCGTGCAGCAAGAAACACGGTCTGCGTAGGGATGAGCACTGTGGCTTCGGGTGGCCACCGCGTGTCTTGAAACATCCCTGCTGATAAGGGGAGCACTAACTATGCATTTTTTTCAGCATTTATTTAGTGAAGAAGGGATCAACAACCATAAATCTGTTTTGTTTTTGATTTCCGCTCAACAGGGCCACTATCTATCACAGGGGACCAGCAGCAGGACGCCCTCTGCAGGTCCCTACGGGGCTACATCCGGAGCTGTCACTGGTATTCCCTGTCCGCCTTATCCTAATGGGGTGTTAAGGACCCTGGGGAGCAGGACAGAAAGAGCTAATGGAAGAAGAGAGAACTGCATCCTCTGTGTACTGATAGATTAGAAATGAAAGGGGTGACTCATCTACTTGTTTAGAGGGGGAGCGAGAGAGAGTGGAGAGCAGAGGGAGGGCTGGGTCTTCAGCTCTGGAAAGCTGACGCACCTGTCCAGGCCTAAGAAAGGAGCTGTCCTCCCCTGCGACAAATGCCAACAGTAACCGACAGCCCCCGCTGGCGCCCAGAGCCAGAGGAGGACGTCAATGGCCAACACACACGGACAGTTGGTTGGAAATCTGGATTGACAATGAAAATGCCAATGCCTCGTATCTCCCTGAGACTGGGATGGGAAGGACCTAGGTGAGAAACGGGGACGGAAAAGGAGGAAAAGATCCCAAAGAACTTGGGCTGGATCCTCAAGTCAGTCATTCTGGAGGCAGAAACAAAGCTGCAGTGAAGGCGTGTGGTTTACAGTTCCCTTCCTGGCTGGCAGTGGGCGTGGGAGCCCGGGTTGGGCAGGATGGCCCAGACCTCCTACAGCTGCTGGCCTGCCTTCCCCTGGGCCCTCGCCCGCATCTCCATATGCAGCCCCAGGGCCTTCTCAAAACCAACCAGCTCCCCTCTCCTCTAAATGCCACATCATCTTTTTCCAAGGGCAACACACACGCGCTACGTGGGAACAAACACGCCTAACATGGGTCGAAATTCAGAGCAGGCTGCGGGCCAGTCCACAGAGCACAGATGCCCCCACCCCACTGGCCAGCCCCTGTGGCTTCTCTGCTTTCCTAAACCAGGAACACAGCCTCCAGAGCTACAAGCCAGACACGGACTCGTCAGGTCGTCAAGTTCACGGTGTTTTCAACCTAACACACACACCCGTGTTTCTGGCCTCCTCGTCAAGTAACCCAAACAGAAGGCTACAGGCTTTTCCGCCAGCCTTACTCTGTTTCCCGAAGCGGACAGCTCGGCCTCATGCACTTCTGAAAACGAGAAGAAGGGCTCCCAAACCAACACTGCTAACTCCTTAACAATTAAAGCCAAGACATTTGACTCCTTTATAGCTGCTTTAAGCCCAAATCATTTTTTTCTATTTTCTGCTCACAACTTGTTAACACAGCCAGCACAACACGAAGAAGATGCCATTGTCTAACTCCACGAATGCCAAGGAAGCAAAAGAGGCCAGTTCTCGTACGGCCCCAGAACTGGTGTTGTGCAGACATCTGCCAGGGCTGAGGCCCAGGGAAGGAGTGAGGGCTCCTCCTCCCTAACTCCTACACAAGCTCATCAAAAAGAACCATTGACTTGCAACACTCCGTGGATCAGTAAAAGGCTGTGAAATCACTCTAGAGACCATCCCAGAGCAGGGGCTCCCACCAGGGCCACTCGCACCCCACTCTCCACCCCACGACACTCTCACTTCAAACCTCCTTGCTCTGCAAGCCCCCACCTCCGAGGAGCCAGCACCTAGCAGCCCCTGCTTGCCTCCGTGGTTTCCCCATGGCCCCCACCACTGCACTCTGGGTCCTGCCCACACCCGCTGGGAAGCATGTCTTCTCTCCCCGATCTGCAGGCTGTTCTGCATGCACCCCTTCCCACCAGCACTTACTCCCAACCACGTCTCTGCTGCCACAAATGGACTAACAAATACACCTGCTTCCTCTGGCCCAATACACCTGCCACCACGCCCCACAGCCTTACTTGCGGAGCGGTTTCCGTGGCCCTCCCCACACGCACCTGCTCACTGCAAACCATAGCTCCCTAAAAGGCTCCCAAAACTGCCTTAATCCCAGGCACTGAGCATTTCCAAGATCCTAAAATCAACACAGGCTCTGACTCCCTACTAAGGCCCTAACGTGGAAGACTGACCGGGATGAGCACAGACATCTCTTTATATGATATGAATGGCACATCAAACATCCTCCATTAAACTCCTTATGAGCCAAACAGAGGACTGGCTAAATGAAGCACCTTCTTATTACAAAACTTTCAACCAGATCTTCGGATAAAAGTCAAATCTAACTGTTGCTTTTCTTATCCATTAATGTGGTAATGGAAAATTTAATAATTTAAAATTCTTCATGCAAAGAGCCCCCATGAACACTGAGTAATTTATATCCCTGCCATTTCATATAGTAAAGCAGCATTCTTTCATCTCTTCGGTGCCATACAGATTAAACTCTCAGTAAGAGCGGCACAGAAGAGAATTGGGGGACTTAACCAGAACCACTACGAGTGTCAGGTTTAAGAATCAGAATGTGCGATTCTCACGTTTCCACAGCAGGCTTCCATCAGATTGCCAGGTATCATTCAGAAAGGTTTAGGCTGCATTAACCTAATTGCAAGAGCTGAGCGCATACTGTTACCTGGATAGAATGGGACCAGTATCCCGTGGTCCTTTTCGAGATGCCGAGGGTAGAAACGGCATGATGTGCATACACTTTGGGCGAAGGTGCCAACCACGGGCACCTGTGCAGGAAGCTGCCAGGTGTGGTCACGTTGGTGGCCACGGCGAACGGGATCAGACTCTGTACAAAGATTCCTTTAGAGGCGTATTCATACTGCAGTGCTCTGCTGAAGTGGTCTAAATAGGCCTGTCAAAACAGCAGGGAAAAGACTTAGTGGGTGGGAGGCACTCGGCAGAAAATCCAGGAGAAAACAGCCTTGCTTAGTACCATTCCAGACAAAAGTACAGCAGAAATAGACACGGGTTGGGGACAAAGAGCTCCACAAACTGGACCGAACCACATAAGCACCATCCTCTTACTTGAGGACTTCGCTTTCCAATCAGAATACGTCACCTTTGAAGCAGAGAACGCAGCCAGCTGGGGGGTCGGTTTGCAGCAGGAGCCGGAAGAGATGGTGACAACGGCGCCCTTCTTCCTCTCCACCATCCCCGGTAACACTATATGGACCATCAAACTAGCCGCAGCAATGTTTACATTTATGATGTCCCAGAGTTTGTCCTCGGAGACCTGAGTAAAATACTGGGGGTAGGGATAAAACACGCCCACGTTATTCACCAAGATGCCAATGTCTTTGTCGCTCAGAGCTTCTCGAATCGCATCGTAGATCTCGCGGCCACCACTGAAGTCCGCGACTATGACTTCGGTTTCTACTTTGTAGGTGTCGGCGATGTCTTTAGCGACTGCCTGCAATTTGTCTAGGCTGCGGCTAATCAGGATGATATTGAGGCCACGGCTTGCCAGCTCTTCTGCGTAGGCTCTTCCAATCCCATCGGTCGCACCTGGAATACAGGCCCGGGAAGGTGAGCACGCCCATTTCATGGTGGGACCTTCAGAGTAAACCTTAAATACCCCGTTTCTGGGTTTCAGCCGAGAAGGGTTCACACTAGAAATAAACCTAGTTCTCATACTGATCACCGTGTCGAGTACAATGTCGAATCCATCTATTAACGACACCTCCACGAGACACTCTTCCAGACCCCCTGACAAGTAGGGGCAGGGTAGTCTCACGTTCACCGAGCTGCTGATGAGACACGGCAGGAAACAGTTTTCAAACTTCTATCTGGCTTAAACAAATGCCAGGGAGGTACTTTCCTGGGAAATAATGATAAATCAAAATGAAACTTAAACTAAGGGAAGTGACAGTGACAATCTCAAATGGGAGCAAAAGGTCAAAAAGAGGTGGGAAGGTGGGCTAAGGCAGGATAGGGAAAAGGAGGACTTTTCAAATCCTTCCAAGAGGAGAGCACTAAGAAAACATGAACATCCTTACAACAGAACTGCATTCCCATGAGCCCATCATGGTGAACTCAGTGACTACCGGAATAAGGCACCCCACCGAAAACACAGCTTAAAAAGAGAGGATTCTGTTTTGAAATCAGGCAAGGACTGCCATCTCCTTTCTTACCACTCACGACTGCCCATCTTCCATACTGCTTGATCAGATCTGCTCTGCTCACCAGGCGCGGGATGAAATGCAGTCTGACCAGGCTGTAGAAGTCACAGATGACAGTGATGCTTTTCCTGGCCGTGTACCAGGCTCCGACCAAGGCCAGAGCTTCCATGTAGCAGTTGCAGGACCTGGCAATCTCCCTATACAAGAGGTAGAAGCTGTCAACCGCAGCCATGGCAGCCTGCAGGGAAGGAGAAAGAGACAGGTGTTCTTTGCTTAATTACATTAAAGGAATACACAGAGTCAGAATGAAGAAAGATAGCTAAAGGATGTCAGAGCTTATCAGTTATACACTCAAATAATAGTAGCGTTTCAAATGCACATAACCCATGGAGCCACTCAATGTGTAATCTCGTTAATATCTGCAGCTTCCGAAGTTCTTTCCTTCCAAGGACATTAGTCAATGTAACTACCAAGAGCTTTCAAATTCCTACTAAAATTCAGGCACTGTGGGCCATGTTGTGGATATAGAGATAAACACAATATGCTCTGTGCCCTAAAAAAGCTCCTCACCCAGCACAACAACAGACACAGACTTTTAATTCATGTAACAGCTGAGAGGTGTGTTTACGTCTCTGCTTTCTTCATCGTCAGTCATCGAAGAGGGGCGACCACCCACACAGAGACAAAGCAGGAGAAACAGCAGCAGTATTAAGACATCACCTCGGCCAAAGAGAGCTTAGAAACCGTTTGAGACAAAACTAACCTGTAATAAACTACTCTCACATAAATTATATTATGTATATAATATGCATAAATGTTGGTTTACGAAGAGATACTCCCCTAGCTTAAGGAACTGGTTTTCTTTTCTTTTTTTTTTTTTTTTTTTTTTAAAGATTTTATTTATTTGACAGAGAGAAACACAGCCAGAGAGGGAACACAAGCAGGGGGAGTGAGAGAGGGAGAAGCAGGCTTCCCGCAGAGCAGGGAGCCCGATGTGGGACTCGATCCCGGGTCTCCGGGATCATGACCCGAGCCGAAGGCAGTCGCTTAACCAACTGAGCCACCCAGGCGCCCCTCTTTTCTTTTTTTTTCAAGATTTTATTCACGGGGCACCTAGGTGGCTCAGTCATTGAGTTTGTACCTTCAGCTCGGGTCCTGATCTCGAGAGTCCCTGGATCGAGCCCCGCATCAGGCTGGGCTCCCTGCTTGGTGGGAGCCCTGCTTCTCCCTCTCTCACTCCCCCTCTCTCACTCTCCCTAGCTGTGTTTCTCTCTGTCAAATAAATAAATAAAATCTTTAAAAAAAAAGATTTATTCATTTATTTCACAGAGAGGGAGACAGCGAGGAACACAGGGGGAACACAGCAAGGGGAATGGGAGAGGGAGAAGCAGGCTTCCCGCTGAGCAGGGAGTCTGAAGTGGGGCTCAATCCCAGGACCCTGGGATCATGACCTGAGCTGAAGGCAAACGCTTAACCAACCAAGCCACCCAGGCACTCTGAGGAACCGGTTTTCTTAAACAAGAGAGTGAGCACTCCTCGGTCTTCAGGGCTGTCGTGGGCGCCCCCATCGCTGCCCTGCACCTTACATCTAAGGTAAGAGTCCTGTACGACTCTTTTAAGTATCCACATGGCAGGCAGTGACAAAGCACACACTACATTCCATAGACTGTGACAGACGCTAAGGATTTAAAGATGAGTTAAACAGCTGTGCACCCAGGGGTGCCTGGGTGGCTCAGTTGGTTAAGTGACTGCCTTCGGCTCAGGGCATGATCCCGGAGACCCAGGATCGAATCCCACATCGGGCTCCCTGCTTGGCGGGAAGCCTGCTTCTCCCTCTCTCAGTCCCGCTGCTTGTGTTCGCTCTCTCACTGTGTTTCTCTCTGTCGAATAAATAAATAAAATCTTAAAAAAAAAAAAACAACAGCTGCACCCAGGAAAACAGAAGGACATGTGTCCCTGTAGTGGGAGACGACTCTGCAGAGGCAAAGGCCGGGCACCACTGGCTGATGAACTTGGTCCTAGACCAGACCTGGGAACCACTGAGGCCGGATCCAACTGTGTGCTGTCCGCGAGGGCAAGATATCAAAGGGATCAGAGGAGCCCACAATTAAATTACGGGGAGCTCTGACACACAAAAAACAAAGGATATAGCATTTATTACATAAAGAAAAGTTGACTTTAATCCAAAATATATATATGTAACATCTCTGGGAATGGCCTCTTTTTTGAAGACCCATTAAAATAGAAAAAAAAAATTTTTGTGAAACTAGAATTCCCAACAGCAAAGAGAATTCCCAGCAGCAAAAATAGGCATAAGCTTAAGGAAGAATGAGCAAATGCTCCACTGAAGTGTGATCTGAGCCCAATCAAGTTCCACAGAATGCAAACAAGCAAAGCAGGAGAAAACCAATTAGCCACTGAAATGGAACACATTCTCAGAGTAGCAGCATCCTATGATAAAAGGCCTAAAAGAATGGAAAACCTGCTGAATACAGAGAGAGATACATGAATATATATACACACAGACACTGATATGAATGTGTGATCCAAATTACAAACCAACAAAAGACACAAAGAAATAGAAGAGAAAACTGAAGACAGGAGGAGCAGGCAGTAGGATTCCCAAATGCCCCATAACAAGGACACTCAAGCGGGAAGGAGTGCAGGGCTACCGTATTATAATACTGCTGACATCACATTACTTTAAAGAAATGTTTTCCCCAAATGGCAGAGAGAACAACTGACGTTGGGCCATCTCACTTCCTGTCAGTAAGTACCATATCCTGGGGTTCTGTCCATAGAGACGCACTTCCCACAATAAAAATGCCAAAACAGAGCAGGAAAAGAAAACACTGTAGGGGCGCCTGGGTGGCTCAGTTGGTTGAGCATCTGCCTTCTGCTCAGGTCATGATCTCAGGGTCCTGGGATCAAGTCCCGCATCAGGCTCCCTGCCCATTGCTCACCCGGGAGTCTGCTTCTCCCTCTGCTTGCTGCTCCCCCTGCTTGTGTTCTCTCTCTCTCTCTCTCTGACAAATAAATAAAATCCAAAAAAAAAGAAAGAAAGAAAGAAAAAGAAAACACCGTAAACTTTATGAACACCACAAGCCAAATGCTTAATAATATAAGAACAATTAAATGCTCCTTTGGAGTAATTTTTCTTCAAGGACCACAGTGGCTGAGATTTTCCGAAATCTGAAAAATCAACATCAGCAAAGTATGGGCTGAAGAGGCCCTTCTTGTCCTGATCAGTCTGCTGGAGAGAAGGCAACAACACTCTTTTCCACCCAAGTCCATAGCATTTATTCATTCTGGAAAAAAACTCTCCCTTTCCAAAGCAGTGAAAATTTTTTATTTTAACGTCAAGATCACTTTCCAAGAAAATCTTTTAAATATAACACAAAACACAAGCTAGAGGTGTTCCTGGTTAAGAAATGATAAATAGGGGCGCCTGGGTGGCTCCGTTGGTTGAGCGACTGCCTTCGGCTCAGGTCTTGATCCTGGAGACCCGGGATCGAGTCCCGATTGGGCTCCCTGCTCGGCGGGAAGCCTGCTTCTCCCTCTCTCACTCCCCCTGCTTGTGTTCTCTCACTGTGTTTCTCTCTGTCAAATAAATAAAATCTTAAAAAAAAAAAAAAAAAGAAATGATAAATAATGAAAAAAGAGCAGCAGACAGGATTCTGGCATTATTAGTCCTATTACCTGATTAGCATGGTGAGCCAAAGAAGGTGAAGCTATCCTGACATTTTATTTTGTTCTCTTTCCACTTTTTAAGGCGTAAGTGGGGAGGGCATTCTCAGTTCAATTCACAGGAGGGGAGCAACCTCCTATGCCCACCTTCCCTGTGGCTGTCCCTACGAGGGGCAGGGTACACAGGCTATGTGGGGCAACAACACTCTTGAGGGCTGCTCCCAGACCTCTGGAAATACATTCCCAGTTAGGATCATCTGTCTCAAAATGTCCATTCCCTTCCTGCGGAGCCGGAATGCCCCTCTAAGCTTCCAGGCGTGAGAGATGAGGGAGTGCCATGTGACCTTTCCCAAGGGCCGCTGCTCTGCAGCTCGGTCCATAGCCAAGTCCCTGTGGAGGCAGCTGGTGGACCGGGCACACCCCCGACCTGGCATGCCCCCAGTGTGTTTGCAATGACTGTAGCTCCTCGCTAATCCTAACCACAACCCCCAAACGACCAAAACAGTAATTTCTTTTTTTTTTTTAAGATTTTATTTATTTATTTGACAGAGAGAAACACAGCGAGAGAGGGAACACAAGCAGGGGGAGTGAGAGACGGAGAGGCAGGCTTCCCACCGAGCGGGGAGCCCGATGTGGGGCTCGATCCCGGGTCTCCGGGATCATGACCTGAGCCGAAGGCAGTCGCTTAACCAACTGAGCCACCCAGGTGCCCCAGCTAGGTTCTTTCTATAGTTTGGCTATTGTGGACACTGATGCCACAAATAGTTGGGTGCATGTGCCCCTTGGATCACTACATTTGTAGCTTTAGGGTAAATACCTAGTAGTGTGATTGCTGGGTCATAGGGTAGCTATCTTTGCAATTTTTTGAGGAACGTCCATACTGTTTTCCAGAGTGGCTGCATAAGCTTGCATTCCCACCAACAGTGTAGGAGGGTTCCCCTTTCCCTGCATCCTCGCCAACATCTGTCATTCTCCGCCTTGTTATTTTAGCCATTCTGACTGGTATGAGGTGGTATCTCACTGTGGTTTTGATTTGTATTTCCCTGATACTGAGGGATGTTGAACACTTTTTCATGTGTCTGTTGGCCATTTGGATGTCTTCTTTGGAGAAATGTCTGTTCATGTCTTCTGCGATTTCTTGATTGGATTATTTGTCCTTTGGGTATTGAGTTTGATAAGTTATTTACAGATTTTGGATACTAGCTCTTTATCTGATAAGTCATTTGCAAATATCTTCTCCCATTCTGTCCGTTGTCTTTTGGTTTTGTTGACTGTTTCTTTTGCCGTGCAAAACCTTTTGATCTTGATGAAGTCCCAACAGTTCATTTTTGCCCTTGCTTCCCTTGCCTTTGGCCATGTTTCTAGGAAGAAGTTGCTGCGACTGAGGTCGAAGAGGTTGCTGCCTGTGTTCTCCTCAAGGATTTTGACGGATTCCTGTCTCACATTGAGGTCTTTCATCCATTTTGAGTCTATTTTTGTGTGTGGTGTAAAGAAATGTCTAGTTTCATTCTTCTGCATGTGGCTGTCCAATTTTCCCAACACCATTTGTTGAAAGACTGTCTTTTTCCCATTGGACATTCTTTCCTGCTTTGTCGAAGGTAAGCTGAGCGTCCATTTTTGGGCTCTCTGTTCTGTTCCATTGATCTATGTGTCTGTTTTTGTGCCAATACCATACTTCCTTGAGGATTACAGCTTTGTAATAGAGCTTGAAGTCTGGAATTTAGATGCCTCCAACTTTGGTTTTCTTTTTCAGCATTCCCTTGGCTTTTCTGGTTTCACATAAATTTTAGGATTATTTGTTCCATTTCTTTGAAAAAAATTGATGGTATTTTGATAGACATTGCATTAAATGTGTAGATTGCTTTAGGTAGCATAGACATTTTCACAATATTTGTTCTTCCAATCCAGAGCATGGAACGTTTTTCCATTTCTTTGTGTCTTCCTCAATTTCTTTCATGAGTACTTTATAGTTTTCTGAGTATAGATTCTTTGCCTCTTTGGTTAGGTTTACTCCTAGGTACCTTATGGTTTTGGGTGCGACTGTAAATGGGATCTACGCCTTAATTTCTCTTTCTTCGGTCTTGCTGTTGGTGTATAGAAATGCAACTGAGTTCTATGCATTGATTTTATATCCTGACAACTTTACTGAATTCCTGTATGAGTTCTAACAGTTTTGGAGTAGAGCCTATTGGGTTTTCCACATAAGGTATCATATCATTTGCAAAGAATGGGAGTCTGACTTCTTCTTTGCTGATTCAGATGGCTTTTATTTCTTTTTGTTGTCTGATTGCTGAGGCTAGGACTTCTAGTACTATGCTGAATAGCAGTGGTGAATAGTGAATAGTGGACAGCCCTGCCATGTTCCTGACCTTAGGGGAAAAGCTCTCAGTTTGTCCCCATTGAGAATGATATCCGCTGTGGGTCACCCACAATTCTTTCCAAGAATTTGAACGTCTGTGAAGGAAAAACTATCGAAAGTGGCCTGACTACACAGGAGACTCTTGATTTTTCTGCTGTGCTCCTTACCTACCTTGGCTTATCTCTGACCTTCTCTCTGCCGATTCTGGGTCTTCGGGAAGATGCTGCTCTGTCTTCAGGCCCACCTGTAAACAAAAACCAATAGGAAACAAATTCCTTTCTTTTGCCCTCACAGCTCAGCTGAGAAAGCTTTATATAAACATAAGACCAACGTTTTTCAAAATTAAGGAAAGACAAATTCTATTGCCATGAAACTTCTGTGCAGATGGCAAAGCATCTCCTCATCTCAGAAAAAGGAAGATGCCATGGCTCTGCTGGAATGTGCCTGCTTCTCCTGCACCTTTTTTTTTTAAGATTTTATTTATTTATTTGACAGAGAGAGAGATCACAAGTAGGCAGAGAAGCAGGCAGAGAGAGAGGAGGAAGCAGGCTCCCCGCCGAGCAGAGAGCCCCATGCGGGCCTCGATCCCAGGACCCTGAGATCATGACCTGAGCGGAAGGCAGAGGCTTTAACCCACTGAGCCACGCAGGCGCCCTCCTATACCTTCTTTCTTAAGAAACATTTCATCAAAGAGAATAAAACCAGTTCCAACAGCTGGGAGAGAGCTGGCGCTGTGCACAGACACTGGGAGTTCAGGACACAAAGCCCAGGAGCAGGTGGGGCAGGGAAGAGGAGCAGAGGGACGGAGAAGGGAAGCAGACCGGGCTATCCTCACTCCCTGGTGTCCCCTGGGCTTGCCCCGGGCCTCAGCTTTCTCTCTGCAAGCCACCACCCTCTGCTCCACCTGCAGGGCCCTCGGGCTGCCACCTGACTGCGGCCTGGCACCACGATTCTGTATTCCCGGCATATTCCAGCTGGCCACTCGAGCCCGGGCAGCCGGCACTGGTCTAATCAGCTGGCAGAGGTGGCAGGAAGAGGTTCCCTGTGGTATTTGGAGCAGCCTCTTCTAGCTTTCAGAATGTTCAGAGGAAAAGAACCTCTGCCCCCCCCTTTCCCCTTCTTTCCACCCTAGACCCTGTCTTCTACCACTCTGTTTTTGAAGACCCCCCAGCAGGCTAAGCTGCTCCTGGGCTGAGGCCAAACTTTATTCCTCTTTGTGCTTCTAGCCCCTTCCACAGCCATAGCCCACAGCAGGAGCTGCTCGGGAAGCGGCCGCACTACCCAGTCTCTAGCTCAGCTCTCAGCCTGGACACTTTCTCATTCACCAGCTCGCAAGGGGACCACCAAACTACCCCCTACAGAAAGAAAAACCCCGTGTGCAAAACCTGCCAGTGACCTCCGGCTCAGGTGCAACAGAAAGATGCACGCACTTCAGAGATGCGCCGAGAACGGCAGTCTCAAGGCCTTGGCGCTGGCACAGCCTGGCTTTCTGGCTCTGCCCATCACACTCCCCTCCCACCGTCCTGTCACGGGGTGCCAGGATGATATTTAACAGCACGGTTCCACCACAGGCAAGCACCTTACACAGACGCTGTCACGGCTACATTTGTTTCCAATCCCAGAGGGTCTGAGGGCTGCCCGTGTTCTAGCCGGGTCTACAGCCTTGAGGGACAACAGCATGCCATCTCTTCATTCCCCAGACACAGCGCGAGACAGAGACCTGACTCACAGCCACCAAACTCACAGAAGACTGACCCATTCAAACACCCATTTACGAACAACAGAACAGTACCGCCACAAAGTCTAAATACGTACGGTCACTGGTCTGTAGGTAAATCCACCCGGAAAACCAAACTACTGAAACAGCAACGAACAACTAATTAATGAACAACTAAGTGTCCAACGCCGAGGACCTGTCTCCCATAAGCCAGGAGCCCCTGCGTCACTGATTACACGGAATTCAGCAAGATAAACAGCACAACTCAGTGCAAAGTGTCGAGGGCACTGCCGCGCGCCGTAAGACCCTCCTGGGCAGAGAGGAGGCGAGGGCACAGCACAGCGAAAGGTCTGACCTGTCAGGAAACGGTGACAAATTCAACAGCCTCCCAGCACAGGAAGGGCACCCAAGGGTGGCAAGGGAGCTGGAAGGGAAGGCCAGATTGTGAAAGGTCTTTATGCCAACCAGAAGCGTGTGGACTGACTCTCTGAGTGAGTCCCTGTTGCCGAAGGAAGGAGCCGACTGGGTTTGTTGTAAAAGGTGGCTGGCAGCAAAGGGAGGTGGCTGTGCTGGTGAGGGCAGGAAGTGAGGGGTCTGGGACCCTCATCTTTCCAGATGGGGACAAGGCAAGGCTGAACGGAGAGCGCATGGCTTTCTGATGGTTCTGTGCTGCTTCTCAGACACACCAGGCGTTTTCCTACATTCATTCATATCCTGATGGACCGTAATGGAAAGTAACAGGACATTAGACATTCCTGACCTCCTCTCAGTCCTCTCCCCACCCTTGAGTACATGATGGAAAATAATGTCTTCCTAATGCAAGAAGAAATCAAGACTTCCCCCAAAGCCATTAATATCTACGAAATCTCACAGAAAGGAGTTTTTTACAGTCCAGAAGCCTACCAAAATATCTAGCTGCATTTTATTTTCTATGAGGGTTTGACTAGTTCATTTCTCTGCAGATAGGTATTAGCCTAAAAGACAGAGAAATCCATTATTCAGAAAGCAACACAGAAACACAATAAAATTCTGGTCCCCACCCTATCTGCTTATAAAAGTTATCATAAAGCTTTATTTCCCTGCCTCTACAGAAAACTCAATCACCAGTGAATGAAATAGGAGAAAAACAAGTGGAGGAAGTCAGAACTGTCCCCAAAACAGAAAAAGAGCAATTCCCTGTCCTCTGTGGTGTGAGGCACCTTCTATGTCTATGGAGCAATATTCATCAGCTCTGACGCATAAACATGTGAAGGTCTTGTAGGTAAACTATGAACTTCGGGTGATGACGTGTCCATGTAGGTTCCTCCTTGATTTAAAAAAAAAAAAAAAAAGGCACCACTCTGATGAGTGACGCTGACAGTGGGGGCATGCTCCGCGTGTATGGGATCAGGGGTGTATGGGCAACCTCTGCACCTTTCTCTCATTTTATGGTAAATCTAAAACTGCTCCCAAAGAGTCCTAAAACAAACCCTAAAGGTAATGTTGCAAATATAAAAGTGCCATGGGGAAATTATGGTCAAACCTGAAGAAGCCAAGTCACCTCTTCAGAGCATGGCTATGGGGGCGCCTGGCTGGCTCAGTCGGTATAACGTGTGACTCTTGTTCTCGGGGTCATGTGTTCAAGCCCCACACTAGGTAGGGAGTTAATAAAATAAATAAAATTTATTTATTTGGGTTTTTTTTAAGATTTTATTTTATTTGACAGAGAGACAGTGAGAGAAGGAACACAAGCAGGACAAGCGGGAGAGGGAGAAGCAGGCTTCCCGCCAAGCAGGGAGCCCGAAGCGGGGCTCGATCCCAGGACCTGGGATCATGGCCTCACCGGAAGGCAGATGCTTAAGGCTGAGTCCCTCAGCCCTAAAATTCAACAAAAGAACAGAACAAAGCACCACTGTGACCTGTAACATTCTCCTGACCCAGAGTTTAGAGGGTGCAGCCCAGCAGTAAGGAGGGAAGGCAAACCTCATACAAAACCTTCATGAAGCAAGAGCTGGGGCAGTGGGGAGAAGTCTCGGCTCCAATACTGACATCACCAAGTTATCTAAACAAATGAGGCCTGCCTGTAACCCGACGGTAAAGGACGTCAGAGAGGCTGGCCCGCGACTGGCCCGCCGGTCTTCACGGAAACCGCAGCAAGCATGATGGGAAAAGACACTTAGCACACCACCAGACAGAGGCAGCATGGGGCACTCAACAATGGCCCTGGGGGCTGTCCGCACCCTAATCCTCACATCTCACCAAGGCCCCACCCTCGGTGGCAAAGAGGCCTTTGCAGATGTGATTAAGCTAAGGACCTTGAAAGCTGGAGCTGATCCTGGATGATCGCACATGTCCTTGGGGGAAGGAGGCAGGTCAGAGCCCAAGGAGATGAGATCAAGAGGCAGAGGTCAAGGAGACGGCGGGCAGACGGAAAGCCAGGAGGCGGCTGGACTCGGGCCACGGCCACATAGAGAGGGGAAACCCTCCAGAAGGCAGCACCTCTAGCATCTGGCAAGGGCAGGGAAGAGACTCTCCCCAGAGTCCCCGGGAGTGACACAGCTTGCTGATACCCTGGTGTGAGCCCACTGAGACTGATCTCAGACTTCCGACCTCCAGAACTATGAGCGAATAAATTTACACTGTTTTGAACCACTAAGTCTGTGGTAATTTGTTACAGCAACAACAGGAAATTAAGACGGATCGATGGATGGAAGGACAGAGACGCTCGGTCTCGTCTTTAGGACAGTACAGAGACAACCTGCAAATCCTGCACATCCCTTCAACTAAAAGCTCCTCCTGTTCGCAGGAACCAGTAACGGCCTCAGAGATTCCTACGATCCTCCCCCGAGTGGGGCCAGGCCTGAGGGGTCCCTCAACCACAGCCCGCACTGTCCAGCTTTTCAATAAGGCTCCGGGGCTGTGGACTTTGTTTTTGTTAAGGTTTTTTCATAGAGATCTTACTTCTTTTGCCCAGAGTCTGCACCAGTCATGCTGTTGGCACGCGAATCCTGTCTGTCCCCTCAAGACCAGCTCAAGCCCCCATTCAAGGCCAGCGCTCACTGGTAAGCACCAGTGACACACCAGGCCTGGGCTGGAGGGGAGCCCTGCGCCTTCTGCTCTCCTGCCTCAGCCACTGCACCGAGACCCCGAGGTCCCACTGTCCATCTCCCGCACACGGCCCTTCCCGTACCCTTCTGCCTTCTGTTCAGCTGTTTCCCTCATCTCTTGGTTCCCGAGCTAGAGCACAAGAAACGCCAAGGGCAGACCTATCTAAGACTAATTTTGCTGTGACTTAAAAAACTGAAAAATATGCCTATTGGGCATATTTCAGAGAATAACCAAACACCCACAAGGCCACCTCACTTGGAAGCCCCATAGCTTCTTCCCTGATCATGCTGTCACCTTCCACCACACTGGGAGTTACCGTCCTCAACTCTGACATCCCCGTTCCTTTGCCCTTAAAAAAAAAAAAAAAAAAAAAAAAAAAAAATAGTTGTATGGTTAGCCCGGCCGTGATTGCTGAAAGAATGCGTTCCGTTTTGTCTGGTTTTGAACTTTCTCTAAAGGAATCACAGCACGTGTATTTCTGCTGACTTTTTTTTCCCCACTCATCGCTGTTCTGGAGACTCGTCCCTGTCACATACTTTCACTGCTGCACATTGGGTCACCCTACAAACACACCGGGATCCACACGGCCATTGTATCGCTGATGGGCATCTGGGTTGGGGTTTTTCTGGCTCTTACTGGCTTTTACTTTTACAGCTGAAGAGCTGCCAAAGGCACAGGTGCCACAGGCCATTGAAGGGCTATGCGGGGGTCCCACTGCGGGGCCAGTCCCCACGCCCACCGTCAGCCAGTGTGAGCTCACAGTGCCCCTCCCCAGTTGGCTACACCGGTAGGTTCACCTTCTGCCCACAGGGTGGCCTTAAAACGGGGGTGCACTCTGGTTTTAACTTACATTTCCCCATTACTGAGAAGGTTGACTGCATCCTTTCAAAGCTTCTCTACTGTTGGTGACTCCTCATCTAGGTGCTGCCTGTTCCTAGTGTTTGCCCTTGCTTCTACTGTGCCATCTCCCTTTTCTTTCTATATTCTAGATCCTGGTTCTCTGGGTTTGCCCTCCTTACCGTGCTTTTGATGAACTGATCATCTTGACTGTACTAGAGACAAATGGATTAATGTTTTTCCTGTCTGCTTTGTGATGTTTCACATCAGAAATCCCCTCTTAGCCCAGGACATAAAGGTGTTTTCCAATATCGTTTTCTTGAACCTTTCACAATTTTGCTTTCCACGTTTACGTCTTTAAGCCTCCTGCGGCTCTTTGGTGTGTGAGGCTGGGATGGCCCCCACATTTAATATCCCTCCTCAGGAGCTGGTATAATAAGGCTGTGTATAAAACATTTGTTTAATAAATAAAAGCAATACTGCTTTGGGTTCAAAGCTCAGATTTCACTCTTGAGGAGGAAAAAAACGTAAAGAGCATCTCAAACACTTTGTGTCAGCACTTTGACAAAGTTACTATTAGTGTATCATGACATTTTGGAATTTCCTTTCCTTCCTTTGCCAACTTTAGGGATACGGCTAACCTGAATTCATGGGAAGCTCAGCAGAAAGTGCAGAAATGGGAGTTCTCATCCAAGATCCAACAGGCCTGGGTTTCAGGGCCCCATTTGGAATTGAAATAACAATGGCGTCCATTCCTGGGTGTCCCCCCAAGACGACTCACACAAACCCTTGTAGAGCCATGTTCCCAGGGGCACCACTCACAAAAGCTAATTCATGGGAACAATCCAAATGTCTACCAACAGGCAAATGGATAAACAAAATGCAAATGGATAAATAAAACGCGATCTGTCCACATAATGGAATATCAGTCAGCAATAAAAACAATGAAGTAGGTGCATGCTGCCACACAGATAGGCCCTGAAAACACCATGCTCAGCCAAAGAAGCCAAACCCCATAGGATCCAATCCATATGAACTGTCCAGGTAAGGCAAATCCAGAGACAGAAAGCAGACCAGGGTGGCTAGAACTCTGGAGCAAGGGAAACGGGAAGTGACTGCTAACGGGGTACGATTTTTTCCTAGGATGATGGGAATGTTCTGGAATTAAATATTGGGGGTGGTTGCACATAGTGAATATGCTGCTATGAAGAGCACACCTTAAAAATGGCTAAGAGGATGAATTTTATCTTTTATGAATTTTATGCCAATTTGTTAAATCTACTAAAACTAAAAACAAAAAAAAAAACACCAACACTGATTTGTTGAACTCTATGCCCCTGAAATATTACTGTAGTGACTAAACCACAGACTCTGAAAATAGACTTCCCGGCCTCAGATCAGGGCTCTCCCCTTCCCAAGGGCTGTGTTGGGTGAAGGTGAAATTACTTCACCTCCACGTTTTCCTTACATTCGCTTATGTTACCTAAACACAGAGATAATAGTTCCAGCTTACGATTTTAAGAATGAAGTGAAGTCAGACATATATAGCCCGAGACAGCCGGAGAACAGTGCCCAAAGTTCAGCGCTCAACAAACCTTGGCCGCTAGCTGCTCTAACTCCGGGTTCAACGTTAGCTAGGGGCTATCTGCATGGATCAGGGTGAGAACTCAGAGCTGGCTTTAAGCAAAGGGCTTTTTCTTTTCTTTTTTTTTCTTTCTTTCTTTCTTCTTCTTCTTTTTTTTTTTTTTTTAAAGATTTTATTTATTTCAGAGAGAGCCAGAGAGAGAGAGAGCACAAGCAGGGGGAGCAGCAAAGGGAGAGGGAGAAGCAGGCTCCCAGAGCAGGGAACTTGAGCTTGAGGTGGGGCCTGATCCCAGGACCCAGGGATCATGACCTGAGCTGCAGGCGGATGGTGGACACTTTAAAGGACCGAGCCACCCAGGCGCCCCTTAGTAAAGGGCTTTGTCCCTAACACCTCACTGTTCACTCAGCAACCTTAGGAGGCTGTTATATTCATCCCATTTACAAATGGGGAAACTGAGGCCGACAGAGATTAAAGTGACATATCCAGGCCCCCACAGGAATTCGGATCGAGGTCTACCAAAATCCAGAGCCCTGGCTAGCCGCCCCATTGTGAACCCCCCCACCCCCCCCACCCCCGCGGGAATCCTGCCCGCATCGTCACCAGGGCTCCAGGGCTTCCTTGGGTCAGCTGGGCTGCACGTTCCTGTGAACCAGGGGACAGCCTCATCCATCTCCGGAACCCTTCCTCTCCCGCACCCGGCAGCGCCCAGCAAACCACCGAGCTTCTGGAGTCGCTGGTGCCCCTTCTTCCAGAGCTCCCTTATTCTGAATTACTCCTAATTCAGAACAAAGACGACAACAAATCCCACTCCAACCAAGTCCTTCAGAAATGAGAAGAAAGGAACACGGACAAAGGGGTGACTCTCGGGGCCTCGCTGGGAGCCCCGGGCTAGGGTCTGGGACCAGAGGAGCCGCGCTCTGGTGGGTGGGCCCCAGATTTGCCGGGTCCTGGGGGAGGGGGCGGACCCAGAACAGGGGGTCCTCTGGGGGTGCCACACCGGAATGGAGTCGGGAAGGGGCGCCGTGGGGCTGGGAGACGAGTGTGGAAGGAGGGGTGCCGAGGCGGGAGTCCGAGGGAACGGAGACGAAGGGGGTCCGGGGGTCCGGGGTGCCGATGGTGCCGAGGGGCACGGTCCCGGGGGGCGTGGCGGGGCACACCGGGAGGGACGAGGGAAGAGCAAGTGGGGCCGGACCCCGGGGCCGGGCGAGGAGAGGCCCGGGGCGGGGAGGGGGGGCGCGGTACCTGCAGAGGCGGCGCAGTCTCCGAACCGGTCCCGCCAATGCCGCGCGGCCGCCGCCCCCGTCACTACCACCACCCCCGTCACCACCTTCGCCGCAGTTGCCGCGGGCCGCGCCCCACGTGACCCGCGCACGCGCCGGAGGCGGAGCCGTCACGGGACCCGCCCCTGGCGTCCCGACGTGCCCCCCCCCGAGTGCGCGTGCGCGGCGGTTGCCGTGGAGACCACGCAAACGTTGAGCCGCCAACGACTCCGGCGCTAGTGGTTGACCGGGAAGGAAAGCGGAGCCCCGGGACCGGACCCGGGGAGGTCGCGACCCCGCGGAGCGGGGTGTTCGGTGTATCCAGAATAAGCATGCACCCCGAGACCTCGGAGCCCGTGGTGGACGGGCCGGCGGAGCAGGGCTGCGCGCAGCAGCCGGGCGTGGAGGAGTCGGCGGGAGATCACGGGAATGCGGGCCCCCGGGACCGCAAGGAAGGTGCAAACGGCCGCCGCCAGGGAGCTGAGGGGGGCGGTGGGCCGCGCCCAGCACCACCCCTAACCTTCCCAGCCAGCAATAACAATAGTAATAGAGCCGCACACACCTCATGAGCCATGCTCCCGCCCTCTGCGGTGGGCACTCCTCCCCGCATTTCGTGCGGATGAAGAAACAGACTTCTAGAGGTTACGGAACTTGCTCCAAAAAGATCACCCTTATGCAATCTATGACAGAACAGACTCCTGATGGACAGTCCGACTCCGGAGCGCAAGCCCCTACCCAACACACCCTTCTCCCCGTCGCACACCTGTTACATGTTTTGAATGTATCCCTTTATGAGGAGCCGGTGGTTCTCGGGTCAGTGGGTGACTCCTCAGCCCCTGGGAGCCACTTTGCTTGAGGCCCACAGGGATATCTTTTCATAACTAGATAAACGACATGGTTTGTGTTTCATTTTTTGAACCCGGTCAACAAACACCGAGCATTAACTGTCCAGGCACGCTCTGTACAAAGAGCTGTGGGGAAGCCCTGTAGCTCTCTGGAAAGGGGCTTTGGAGCCACTCCCGCTGGGGACAGATGACCGCTCCCCT
This sequence comes from Spilogale gracilis, assembly GCA_004023965.1. Taxonomy (NCBI): domain Eukaryota; kingdom Metazoa; phylum Chordata; class Mammalia; order Carnivora; family Mephitidae; genus Spilogale; species Spilogale gracilis. The sequence continues at coordinate 22,317 of PITA01005470.1, read as the reverse complement.
GCCCGCCAGCTGGCTGTCAGCCCAGTTTAACCTCTCTTTGGGGGCGGTCTACTCGTCTGTAAGCAGGATAATTACAGTTAGGTTTCTGGGCTACAGTGAGCCATTAATCAAGGCTAGCTCTTGTGATTCAGATCATCATGATGTATATTGAGCCCCTCTTCTTTATTTAGTCCACAGACACTTATCTGGTGCCTCTTGTGGCTGGGCATTGTGTGTGGTGGGAAATGTGAGAGTGTAAAACACTCTCACACACGGAGACTTTAGTCTGGTTGGATAGACCACAGGAACCAGCGCCCAGCAGCCAGCAGCCAGTGGTTCTTAGAGATTAAGTGCATTTGAACTGGCCGATTTTGATTGTCCTTTAAAAAAAATTTAGTGACTTTGAATGTGCTCTTTCTCTCTTTACCAAAGATATTTTCACCATTTTGTTTCTTTTCTCGTGGCTTTTCTTTTGGGTGCTTTTTAAACAAAAGAGAGAACATTATAACAATCACCCATGTGGGGTGCCTGGGTGGCTCAGTTGGTTAAGTGACTGCCTTCGGCTCAGGTCGTGATCCTGGTGACCCGGGATCGAGCCCCACATTGAGCCCCACATCGAGCTCCACATCGAGCCCCACATTGAGCCCCACATCGAGCCCCACATTGGGCTTCCCGCTGGGCGGGAAGCCCGCTTCTCCCTTTCTCAGTCCCTCTGCTTGTGTTCCCTCTCTTGCTGTGTTTCTCTCTGTCAAATAAAATTAAAAAAAAAAAAAACCACCATGTATCATCACTAAGAATAGAAAATGATGAACATTTTATCATTTTTACTTCAGCCTTTTTTTTAATTGAAGAAGTAAGATATTTCAGATAAAGTTGATGCTCCTTTTGCCCTCCTTCCCCCAATTCTCAGTCCCATTCCCCTTTCCCTTTTCCCCCTCCCTTGTTTGTAATCTTGTGTGGATTTTTTAAAGCACATCTCTCTCTCTCTCTCCCCCTCCCTCCCACACATGGGGTCCCTTATATGTCTTTAAACAACACATAGCATTGGTTTGTATGTTTTTAACTTCTATAGATGGTATCCTGTGCTTAATATGAAACTTGCTTTATTGTCTCATACATGTTTCTGAGAATTTCCGGATTTATTGATGTAGCTCTGATGTATTTTTCTCCTAGTCCATTGTTTTGTTTAATCATTCACAACAGGTGGACGTTTGCATTGTTAACAGTCTTTGGCTGTTAAAAGTAATGCAATGATGAATATCTTTGTACCATGTCTTTGTGTCCCTGTACCAGAGCTTTTAGAGAGGAGCTGCCTGGAAGTGAACTTCCCATGGTCATTGCCAGTGCTTTACAAACTGTCGCGCACTTCAAGAATACCCGTGGTCCACACTGAAAGGAGACACTTATTAATCAGGTTGAAATCGGACAAACATCCCTTGATCTCTCTAGAGCAAATCTCTTCTTTTATAGAAATTAGTGATCCGAAGGAACTATGTGTGGGTCCTTCTGACACGTCCTACCCGAGTGAGCAGAAAGAGAGCGGTGACAGCAGGTTGGGCAGTCGCCTCGCTCACCAGAGAGACGACAAGGAAGATCATGGCCCCAGGTATGTGGGCACGTGGCTGCCAATTATGGTACACAATTGCCAAGGAAGGTAAATGGTGTCACTGCTCCTTTGGATAGATAAGGAAACTGAGGCTCACAGAGATTCAATAGTTGGCCCAGGGTCTAAGAATCAGTATCAGGGTCAGAACGGCTCTGCCTCCCTGACACAGCTAACCACAATGTATTAAACTTTAATGCCAGGCCTGGAGAGAGAAACATCAGTAGTTTTTGATGACACTCTTAAAAGTATTTTTATTAGAACACACATTGCAATTTTTAAGAATGCTGAAAGTAATGATATTGGATGAGGCCCTGAGAGGCATACAAAAAAAGAACTTAAGATAGTTTATCAGGCAAAAAAAAAAAAATTATCAGTCATGTAGGATATTTTGAAATTTAAGGAAGAAATGGGTGTGGTAGGGGATTTTCAGAAAATATTTCACATTGACAAATTATCATAAATTTCTTGTTTGTTTAACAGAATGACTAAAACTTTTCTGCAAAAACTCTGCAAGCAACACAAGCTTTATATTACCCCAGCACTGAATGATACACTGTATTTACACTTTAAAGGTAAGAAATATCTCATGTCAGGAGGAAGCTTCCAGTGGTATAAATAATTTCTTGCTGGGATCCCTTCGAGTTCTCAAAGTCCATATAAGTAGAAATTTCAGAGTCGTGTGAAGATTTGTAGAAAAACAATCGTATTTCCCTGACATGTTTTCCCTGACTGGAGTTTAATAAAGAGGACCACTGACTCCATGGATACCAGGGAAGCATGTTGATATCCTTTATTTTTATTTTCTGAAGGACTTACACATTTTCCAAGCCAACAGTCTAGTGGTGAACACTGGGCTTGGGCGGGACATATCTTGAAAGAGGAGGGTGGTCAGTGCCTCCCAGACTAGACAAGCATGAACTGTGGCATCCTGGGGGGCCCAGGCTTGGCATGTAGGGTCACATTAAACCTCAGCCGGGGTTCGCAGACCTGGGTAGTTCCAGCAAAGACAAAGACAAGGGACCGCGTCTGTTTCCTTTGAGTTCAGGGTGGCTGACCTGCTCCGTAGGTCCTCTGTGTTTTCTTTATTTAGTCAGTTTACTGAGAGGCCCCTGTGCTCATTGCTGGAGATGCAGACACGCATACGGCCAAGCTGCCTTGGGTGTCCTGGGGGATGGGACAGCCACTGTGTGGCCCACAAAGGACACCAGCAGTACACACACCTTAAAGAAATGCAAAGAATCCAAGGCCTCCTAACTTGTCTCCTCACCTGCACATTGCCCCCCCTCCAAAATTCTGCACCCAACGTAGAGATGTCGCAGTGCATGGGATGACTTAACAGGGCAGACCCCAGGGAACCTGGTATTTAACAGGTGGGAAGAAGAGGACCCCACGGGTCAGACTAAGTGGAGAGAGTCAGAAGGTAGAAAAGCTAGGAGGGACATGTGCCCATATGACCTGTTCCTGCCACAGACCTAGCAACCTAAAACAAATTCATTATCTGGTACTGTTTCTGAGGGCCAGGACCTGGGGAATGGCTTAGCTGGGTCATTCTGACTCACCAGGGACACTGGTGAGTTTTTAATCAAAACTTTTACAGACCACAAAATAAATAACTTTTCAAAGGCTTTGGTAATAGCAGATGAACCATGAATTACACACTGATGATGAATTACCAAAGTAAAGAGGATTACTTTGCTATCCTAAATTTAAATCTGGCTCCTAAAACTGAAAAATAGAACAAACCCATAGTTGGAGGGTGCCTAGATGGCTCAGCAATTAAGTGCCTTTGGCTCAGGCTGGTTGTGACCCCAGGGTCCTGGGATTGAGCCCCAGGTCAGGCTCCCCCTGCATAGCCAGGATCCCGGCTTGTGCTGTCTCTCTGTCTCTGTCTCTGTCTCTGTCTCTCTCTCTCTCTTTCTCTTTCTCTCTCTCTCTTTCTGTCTCTCTCTCTCTCTCTGTCAAATAAATAAAATCTTAAAAGAAAAGAAAGAGAGACCCACAGTTAGCCCTCGCTTGGGGCTGAGCTGGACCCCTGTCCTCGTGGCATGGCTTCCCTGGGCTGCTGCTTTCCTTGGCTTGGCCTTGCTTTTCTTGGGTTCATTTGAGGCAGGTCACCCCTCACCTCCACCCACTCCCAGCCGTGAAAGGAAGGTGGCCACTTCAGGACTAGGCTCCACCCTGTGGGGCTGGCCGTTTCGGCAGAAAGATCCCCTCTCTCCATTGGAGCCAGGAAACCTCCCAGGACTCATCAGAGTCGGCCCCTGCTTGGCTAAGTGTGACCAGGGTGGAGTGAATGGCTATGACTCTGGCTGCCCAGGGATTCATGGCAGGGGGGCAGTATCAGCACATGAATGCGCCCCAGAGAAAAGTGGCAGTTGGGGTCACTAGAGGAAGGAGGTCGGCAGGTGGTCAGCCAACCACCAGGGCGACCCCGGGCCTGTCCGATGCCCCCTTCCGTCTCCCTAGGTTTTGATCGCATCGAGAACCTGGAGGAATACACAGGGCTGCGCTGTCTCTGGCTGGAGTGCAACGGGATACAGAAGATCGAGAACCTGGAGGCCCAGACCGAATTACGCTGCCTCTTCTTGCAAGTGAACCTACTCCATAAAATCGAGAACTTAGAACCTCTGCAGAAACTGGATGCCCTTAACCTGAGCAACAATTACATCAAGACCATTGAAAACCTCTGTAAGCTATTGCACATGGGGTCTGGAGGCCACCGTGCCCACCGCTTTCCCCGGGGGGGGGGGGTTCTGGCAGGTGTTTAGGCCCTTGGGGCTCACTGGCGCCCCTCTCGCCTTGCAGCCTGCCTGCCCGCCCTGAACACGCTCCAGATGGCCCACAATCACTTAGAGACCGTGCAAGACATTCAGCACCTAAGGGAGTGCCTAAAACTTTGTGTCCTTGACCTTTCCCACAACAAGCTCAGCGATCCGGAAATCCTGAGTGTCCTGGAGAGCATGCCTGCTTTGGTAAAACCTGCATTCTCTAGAGACCAAATCTCTCTCCCTCTGCCCCTCCCCTCCTTTCCTCCTGTCTCTGTCCTTCATCCCACCCGTCCTCTCTCAGGGGTCTTTAACGGGAGTACCGGGAATGCCAGACACTGTGTCATTTCCCTCGATCTCGCACCAATAAGCACTTCTTTTCCTGATGGGTCCCCCTCCCCTTAATCTGCGGAAGAAACCAGTTCCCTTCTCAGGACTCCACCTCATTTGGTTGATTGCCTCCTTGCCCCCCCCCACGCCCCCGCCCTGGGTGCGTGCACGGCATCCTGTGGGCCTGTCCTGCTCCGACCGTATTTCTTGGGCCATGCCGGAGAAGCCAAGGCGTGCTCCCCTCTCAGGGACTGTGATGTCTGCTTACCTCCCTCATTTGTAATTGAAGACAGCCTGAGGGGGCCCCCAGGGTCGCCCACCTGCTGCAGCCAGGAGGGAGCCCCATCCCTCCATCTCCACTGGAGCATGATTCATTCAGGAGACACTTGGTGACCACCGTCCAGGCCTCCTGTTCCCGCCTCACTTGTTAGCTGGAGCGCTTCCCCCACAAGGAACTCCCTCGTCGCCTGGTGGTTCCCCAGTATGTAGTTCACACAGGAAGGGCCGCCATGAAGGTTTGGTTCTTTCTTTTTATTCACGGATTTTCAGAGAAAGGAGCTGCACCTCTAGCAACCTCTATCCGTGACAAGGGATGGTTTTTCCTCCCATCCCCTTGTTAAACTCATGGGTCACATAAACCCATGAGTTCCGGGTGCAGTTCTGGGTATGACAGAACCTTTGCCATTTTAGCTTTGGGTGTTCGGATGGTCGCATCTTCCGGCCTGTGGCCAACCCCTTCCTGGGGAGCCCTTGATAGCTTCCTTGCTTTCTCATGTGCCCATGTTGTCATATGCTCTGGGGAATATATTAAAAGTGGCACCCCACAACCCCGAGTTCGCTATTTACTACTCAGGATATGGATACGGAAGGGGGAAAAATGACTCGATTTTAAGAAAAATAGTAAGCAAATCATAGTTCAGGAATAATGCTCTGGTAGCTTGTCAAGGAGGACTAGTTTAGAATTGCCTGCACAGGGCCATCAAATAAAGCTCTGTCATATAATACTATTTTCTTTTCACTTAACTGCTGTAATGAAGTACTAGAGGCTGGGTGGCTTAAACAACAGAAATTTATTTTCTCCTGATTCTAGAGGGTAGAAATGGTCCAGGATCACAGTGTCAAGGTGGGGGGAGTGGTTTTTCCCGAGGCCTCTCCCTGTATCCCATGTCCTCCCACTGTCTCCTCTGCATGTCTGTGTCCCTGTCCCCTCTTCTAAGGACACCCGTCAGGCTGGACCAGGGCCCACCCCGATGACCGCATGTGATCTGATTCACCTCTTAAAGGCCCTATCTCCAAATGCAGCCACATTCTGAGGTGTCGGGGCTAGAAATTGAACATATAAATTTGGGGAAGGGGGACACAGTTCAGTCCAAGAAAAAAAAGCAGTCTGCCTTACAGCTGTTTTGTGATTGCTTTTTAAAAAAGAATTATTTATTTATTTGAAAGAGAGAGGGACAGCGGGAGGAGGAGAGAGGGAATCCCCAGCAGGCTTCTCACTGAGCATGGAGCCGAATATGGGACTCGATCCCATGACCCTGAGATCACAACCTGAGCCAATATCAGGAGTCGGACACTTAACTGACTGAGCCATCCAGGTGCCCTGTTTTGTGGTTGCTTTTAAATCCTCCATCCACAATGTAGCCTTTTAGTCTTTTAGTGCCTAGCCTGGGGTGTAGAGTGCACCCCACTCCCCCAGCCCCACAGGGAAAATACCACCAGAACGAAGTTTGGGGAATGCTAAACTGACTAGTCTGCGATATATTTGTTTTCTCCAAGAACAGAGACCACTCGAGATAAGAAACTCTATCATAAGTTCAGCCTAACTAGACCTAAATGTCTTTGTTCCATGTCGCCTTAGCTGCCCACTTCTCTGAGTGTCACAGGCGGAAAAAGGGAGAGACGGGGTTCAAGAACAGGGAGTGGCACATGGGTCCCGATGACATCCACCAGATGTATCAGCCTGGCGAGCCGGTGCCCCCATCCTTTCCTCATTCATCCTTCCCATCCCCCGCCCCCCAGCTGCTGTGTACGCTTTCTTAAAATGGGTCCTGGCTGGGGAGAAGAGAAATCAATCAATTAGACTGAGGTTACTGTCGGCAAAAGAGCTTGGGTGATCAAAACAATGTCCATGCTGAGTTGGACAGGCCTTTGGATGTTTTCCGAGATTGTTCTGGAAGGACAGTGAAATTTCAGGTCTGGAGTTCAAGTACAAGAAAGGATTCTCCACGATCAGGACAGGTCTGATGGCATGAAAGCAAGAGAAACCTTCTGGCTTCCCTAATAAAGTGCTCAGGACAGGGTGGGCGCCCGGATGTCCTGTTTATGGATTCTTAGAGCAAGCACGTGTCAGCTCTCTTGACTCACAGCTGTGGCTTAGTAACCAGTCTGGTTCTGCCTGTGTGCTTCCAGCGCGTCCTGAATTTGATGGGAAACCCCGTTATCAGGCACATTGCTAATTACCGAAAGACCGTCACCGTTCGACTAAAACATCTAACGTACCTGGATGACAGACCAGTTTTCCCAAAGGACAGGTAAGGAGAGAAGCCTTTGGATCACATTTTTATATGTCAGTGTTGAACACACTTAATAGTGAACTTGCACACAGTTCTGACTTGTGAGCATTTTCACACATCGTTAAACATTCTTAGAAAGCAAGCTTCCGGGTTACATCATTATTTATAATAAGAAATTCCCTACTTTGGGGCACTTAATCATAGATTTCTTTTTCATAGTCATCTGCTAATTATCCTTTTACGTAAGTCTCTGACCTCCACGTTGATTTCCTTACTGTGGAATTCTAAAAGTCATATTATTCAAGACTGTGGGTTTTTTTTTTTTTAAGATTTTATTTATTTGATAGCGAGAAACACAGCGAGAGAGGGAACACAAGCAGGGGGAGTGAGAGAGGGAGAAGCAGGCCTCCCGCCGAGCAGGGAGCCCGATGTGGGGCCTGAACCCACCAGATAGAACCATGTAAAAGAAATCTTCACCAGCTGAACTGATGAGTAGAGATTGTATCTCCTCTTATTTTGGGGTAACTGATGGGGTCAGGCACTCTGGGCGTGTTTGTCTGGCAGGTGCGTCTCTTCCTCTGTGAGTGCTCCATTGATAGCGTCCTCCCATTTTCCTTTTGGAGGTCCTTTGGTTATTGGTTCATAGGAGCTCTTTTTTTATGGTAACAGTATTGAACCCAGACTGCTATGTATGTTGCCACTACTTTTATATCTATGTTTTTAATTTAGGTCTCTATTCCTCCTATCTTAGAATAAAACCTTAGTAACAGGGGCTGCTTGAAGGGAAGTGCCATCTAAACTTTAAAGCACACGGCATTTAAGAAACCGTGTAGCTGGTAATATGTTTTTTAATTCACAAAGTTAAACTAACAAATATTTCAAATAGAAGTGAGAGCCTCCACTCCAGCCAGGTGAGAAAACCAGATCACTTCTGGGAAGTCAGGGTGGCAGGGAGGAAGTGCAGCCCAGTCCTGGGGACGAGGGGGGACACGGAGGGGAGCTTGGGTGATGACTTTGGAGCCCAGCCCTGCAGCCTTGAGTTTTGTGCCCTCGGATGGGCTCGCTCACCTCCTCAGCCTCTCGTTCCTCATCTGGAAAGTGGGGACAGGAATGACCACAGTGTGCCTGTGAGCAACAGGTGGCATCTGAGGGGTGTAGGGATGAGAAGGAGTGAACCAGTGGGAAGGGCTGCAGCTAAGGATGCTGAGCCTCATCCGGGGCAATAGGAGCCGGCCCCCATGTGTAAAGCCACTCTGGTTCAGGGGTCGGCCTCACCTGGGTCTGCATCTTCATTCCCCCCATCCCCAGCGGCCCCACATCAGCCACTCGCTGTTCTTCCTGCCTGGGGAGCTCCTCACAGGCATTTGCCGATGTGCGCTCACCTGTCACCTCAGTAAGCCCTCCCTGACCCAGCCCCTATCTCAGGAGCACCTTTTCCACCTGGTGTCTCTTTCACCAGATTTCTTTTCTTTCGACACATCAGCCTCTGACATACCCGTTTCCTTCTTTAGGGTCTGTCCGTCCCCATAAAAAGGCAGTGGGTGTTGTTCCCTGCTGTATCCCCAGCCCCTAGAATGATTCTCCCACTTTTCAGTGGGAGTTTCTAGTATATTCACAGAGTTGTGTAGCCACAACTGCAGCAAATTCTAAAATATTTGTATTGCCCCAAAGAAGAACCCTTACTTGTTACCTGATAGTCCTCATTCCCCTGCCCTGCCAGTCCCTATCACTATGGGTTGTTGTTTTTTTTTTTTCCTCCCTATTCTGGATGCTTTGTATGAATGGAATCATACAGCACTTGGTCTTGTGTGATTGGCTGCTTTCACTCAGCGTGATAGTTTCAGGGTTCATGCACACTGTAGCGTAGGGCGCCTGGGTGGCTTGGTTAGTTAAGCAACTGCCTTTGACTCAGATCATGATCCCAGAGTCCTGGGATCAAGCCCTGTATTGGGCTCCCAGCTCTGCAGGGAGTCTGCTTCTCCCTCTGACCTTCCCTCTCATGCTTTCTCTGACTCTATATAATAAATAGATTAAATCTTTAAGGAAAAAAAAAGAATATTCCACTTGGAAATGACACATATTTCGCCATCAGTTGATGGGCTTGGGGGCTGTTTCCACTTTCATGCTATTGTGAAGGGCGCTGCTGTGGACAGTCATGTGCAGACTTTTTTGACATTTGTTTTCAACTGCGTTGAGCAGATACTTGGGAGCACGATGCCAGCTGGTAGGGGAAGATTTCCCGTGGCTCTGTAGCCACCAGGCTCCCTTCCAGGCCCAGGCCCGTGTTCCCAGCAGCCGCCTCCTCGCCAACATCCGGTGGCCGTCTTTCAGATTTCAGCCATTCTAACAGGTGTAATGTGGTACCTCGCCGTGTGACCCACAGTTCCCTCATGTCACTGCATCTTCAGGGGCTTTGCCATCTGCTTGTCTTCTCGGGTGAGGTGTCTGGGTCATTTCCGACTTTTTCTTTTTTTCTTTTTGGTGCATTCTTTTTTTTTTTTTTTTTTTAGGTTTCATACCTGTCTGTCTGTTTTAGACATCTTTCCAGTGAATATTTTCCCCCAGTCCATGGCTTCTCATTTTCTTCTTTGAAACTTCCTTTATTTTTCGATTTTGTTGTTTGTATTCGTGAGCCGTGGGAGTTCTTTATGTGTGCTCTATACACATCCCTCTGTAGGTGTATTCCCACATTCTATGGGCTGTCTTTTTACTTTGTCTCTGGTGTTCTTTGTGTTTCCAGCATTTTTAATTTTGATGGCAACCAACTTCTCTGTTTTTCCTTTTATTGCTGGTGCTGTTGGCATCCCACGGAGAAGGCTCTGCAAGCCATCCAGGAGGGAGGTGTGCACAGAGGAACTGGTACCCTTGTGGCCACATGTCCCGTGTGCCTTCAGTGTGGTTTGGGGGAAAGGAGCAAGTTTGGTGAGACAGTCCATTTTGAATTGACTTCTGATCTGTGAAAGTTCAGACCTCCCCAGTTTCTGTTTCTCGGGCTGCTGTCCTCCACAGAGCTTGTGCCGAGGCCTGGGCCAGGGGTGGGCTTACAGCTGAGAGAGAAGAGAGACAACAGTGGGAGAGCCGGGAGCGGAAGAAGATCGAGGACAGCATTGAGGCCTTAGCGATGATCAAGCGGCGGGCGGAAGAGAGAAGGCGGCAGAGAGGCAGCCGGGAGGAAGGTACGGGCATGGGGCGGGAGCAGGGCCCAGGGCTCCGTTTAGACTAGAAATCAGGCTGGTGAACTTGGTCTTCCATCTTGGGGACTTATTCCTGACCCTGGATACACACACACACACACACACACACACACACACACACACACACGGATCCACGCACCTGTGGCCTCACCCACCTGTCTGTCAAGGGCTGGGTCTTTGGTCTTTTCCAGCTTCTAGAGGGGCCCACGTCCCAGGGCTTATGGCCTCTTCTCCACCTTCCTGGGCAGGAGCCTCAAATCTCTCTCCAGCTCTGACAGCCCTCACCCCTCTCTTAAGGATCCCTGTGGTAGCATCAAGCCCACCCGGATAATCTAGGATTATCGCCCCATCTCAGGGTCCTTATTCTCATCTGCCAAGTCCCTTTTACTACGGGAGGTCACATAATGACGGGTTCTAGAATTAGCAGGTGGACACCTTTGTGGGGCCACCATTCCACCCACCACAGAGGAACACTGTGAATCCGTCCAGAAGCCGTGCGGTGGTGTGCGGGCCCCGCTGACCCCCGGCAGGGCCGCCGACAGCAAGAACACCAGCCGGCCTCTAGCCCGGGTCTGCCTGTGCCTTCCTCCCGAGTCTGTCACACGTTAAGGTTTTCCGTTCTTACTACTGCTCTTTAAATCCTCCACTTGTCTGCGGGGAGGAGGTAAAGTAATAGGTCTCGGCACACACTCAGACATTGTCACGGATGCCCACAGGGGAGAGAGCACAGGGTTCCGCTCCTGAGGAGCCCGTACTTCCCTTGGGGAGGTGCAGAGGACAGCCAGATGCCCGTGTCTGGAACTGAGTTGTAAGCCGGGAAATCAAATAAGGTTAGCTGCGTTTGGTGACATCGCATGAGGAAGGGCTGAAATCCAGCGTTGCCATGGCAGGGGACGGGAGGTGGCAGGACGTGTAGTGATGCTAGTGGCGTGAGCTTGGTGGCTCGTGTGGGTACAAGGTGGTCCCAGTGCCCGGGGGCCAGGCGCCGGAGAATCACCGTGGAAAAGCATGGAGGCCCTGGACCTTTTTTTTTTAATTGACATGAGATTCACATAACATAAAATAAATGTTCCAACCTGGCACTTGGTACGATCACAATGGGGGGGGGGGACAACCAGCCTCTATTTCCAAATTGTCATCATCCCAGAACAAAACCCTGTGCCAGTCAGCAGTGACCCCCCACACACACACGCAGTCCGCCCCCCGGTCCCTGACAACCGCTACCCACGTTTCTGGGTTCTTCATCCACATGGCGCTCTCTGTAAGACGTGACCTTTTGTGTCTGGCTTCTCTCACCTGGTCTGGTGCTTTGGGGTGCCTCCAGATGATTGCATGATCAGAACTTCGTTCCTTTTCATGGCCCACCTTGATAATTCAGTTTTGTGAGCTCGGAATGGTAGTAGCACGTCTTCACTGTGGCCCAGACCGTGCTCCCTCTGGTTAGCTCCGACCAGAGCCAACAGTTGGGGTGGCTGTATGAAGCCTGCCAAACCCCGGAGAGGTCCGGGATCACCCGATTCCTGGCTCGGCAGGACCAGAGCCGGCCTGGGAGGTGTTCTTGGCCCCAGCTGGTCTACTTCAGGATCTCAGAAACCTCTCAGGAACCTATCTCCCTGCCTTCCCTCTCTCATCCAGTTCCAAGACTCTTTCTACACCCAGGTTGTGGGTAAATGAACCACCCCGCCTGCCTGCCTGGTCTGCTGCCCCAAATCCAGGACTCAGAGTCACGTGCCCACACGGATGACCCTGGCCAGAATTTGGGAAAGGCTTCTAAGGAGAGAGTGAATCGTGGTCTGCACGATGGGATCCCAGAGACTGTCCTCAGGCCACCTTAATAAGGATCCCCTTCCGCATCCTATACCCAGGAGAAGAGCTGGAGTCTCATGTGTGTTTTTAAGTGACATATACTCTTTCTCAGCTAATTACAAAACATGAACACAACCACACACAGAAAACAAGAAAGCACCTTAAGTAACAACAACTGCAGCCAGAACCCCTCAGCATTTAACATGAGCATTTCCTGCCTTTCCCCCCATGCACGTAATATTTATGGATTCTTATAGGACAACAGCGTAACAGTATTGCTTTCTGTCTATTGTTTGAAAATAGCATAATATATTTCCCATAAAGTAGACATTCTCCTAAAGCATTTTCCTGGTCCAAGATTTTTATTTTGGTATTTTTTAGAGTTTCAGAAAAGCTTAAAGATTAGTAAGACAAATGGCTGTATCGTGCCTGCTTAGATTGGATGGTGTTCGACGTTCTCTCTTTCTCTCACACACACACACCCACGTGGGCACTCATGCACACACCCACACCCACCCGCGCACATACACACACACACCCGTGTGCACACACACACACACACGCACACACACCCCTACCTGCTCTGCAGAACAATTTCAAAGTCAAGGTAGACATCAAGGCCCGCAAACCCCAGGGCTCCCGTGTGCATCTCCTAAGAGGCCGCTGCACGGCTTCAGGTGTGTCCCATGCCACTAGACGGCTGTGCTGAGCGCCCCTGTCCCCCCGGGACATTGAGCTCTGCGACCTCAGCACTCAGCACACACTGTGATGGATGCTTTCACTGCATCCCTGACATTCCCCCGAGCTCGCCCCCACCAGTTCACTGTATGCCCCCAAGAGATGTCCAGAGCCCCCTGCCTCCCCAGGCCGTTTCCTGGCTCACCCTTGGACTTCTCCTGGCCAGGGGAGGAGCCGGAGCTGGAGGAGAGCACGAACGTGGATGGCAGCGCACCAGGGAAGGAAGAGCCTTGTGCGGAGGGGGAGAGGCTGCAGAAAATGGAGCTGTTTGTCAGGGAGAGCTTCGAGGCCAAGGATGAGCTCTTCCCGGAGAAGTCGGGTCTCGGGGAAGAGCTGCCGGCGCAGGTCAGCGGGGAGAGGGAAGGCCCGGAGCCAGCGGGGCTGCGCCTGGAGGAAGCCCTGAGGCTGGCCGCCCCCGGAGCTGCCTGCGAAGGTAAGGCACCGAGAGCGCGCGTGCACCCCCAGGGGTCCCGTCTCTGATCCACGCACCTGGGGGGGCTCCGACGGCTGCGCCTTTGGGATATAGCATAATGTTGTCTCATCTGCTAGACCAGCGCTGCCCCTGGGAATGCAGTGGGGCCCGAACTGCATTTTCTCGTCAACAAAGTGAAAAGGAATATTGGGTGAAACACCAATGTTCTATTTTAATCAAACCTGACATATCTAAAATATATTCACTCGAATTAATATAAAATTCTCCGTGAGATAGTTCGATTGGCACGGTGTCTTCAAAGCTCAGAGTGTGTTTGACATCTTGGGGCCGATGGTACCTTTTCAGTGGTTCGAGGGACAGGGAGTCCCGCTAGAAGTGAGGAGTTGTTTTTCACTGCTTCAGGTAAAAACCAAATAAGAACTTGAGTGCCCGGGAGGACAGATGACGGGTCCAGTGTTCAGTAGGCAGCCTTCAGTGGCTTCGTGGCCGCCGTAGTGGACGATGCAGACTTAAGGCAAAGCAGGCCCCCTGGCAGGGTCAGCCATGCTCCTTGGGTCCTGCTGACTAACAGGTAAACCCAGGGCTTGCCCGGGACCCTGCCCTATTGCTGTGGCCCTGGCGAAGGCGAGCCAGACCTGGAGCATGCCCATCCGTAGGGCCTCGAGAAATGGGGAACATTTTGTCCCCCTGAGCAGCACATGGGGTCTGTCTGGGGAGTGCGGCTAGTCTGGCCCAGAACACAGGTTCCCAGGGGGAAGGTCCCCACGGTCTGGGAGAGCCCAGGAGTAACCCTGTCTGCAGACCGTCAAGGACACTAGCCAGAGGGGCAAGGGCCACACCCCAGGGGGCCAGGCGCAGCTGAATTGTCTTTCCAGCCAAAGGATCTGGACAGAGCAGACCATCCTCAACAGTTAACCCAACGGAGCCCCACCCCCTCCCCACCTCCAGACAGTGCCATGGCCTCACTAGCCATCCACCGGGCTTCAGAGCCATAGCCTTGTCTTCAGTAGTATCTGAAAAACCTATCTTATAGGCCAGTCTTGTGACAGGTTGTGTGTAGGAGATAAAAATAGACATTGGGAAGGGGGCGTATGTAGGGCGGGATGGACCCGACCCCTCTCAGGAACTCAGGGACACTGTTCCTACCAGGGCTGAGCCCCAGGAATTCCCAGGGGATCCTGGCCCGCAGAGCAAGAGGCAGTGGGCGGAAAGGAGGAAGGAGTCGGAGGGATGAGTAAACTGTCCGGGCAAGCCCAGCCCTCGGGCACTGCGAGAGCCAAGTGTCCTGTGTGAACCAACGCTCAAGGTCACGGTCACAGAGAGACAACCGTGCTCCCTGGCGCTCGGCTCTCCGGCTCTCCTCTGCAGGCGCTCGTCTCAGCTCACCAGACTCATCGCAAGGCTGGGATGCTTCTCTGAGAAGCATGCTTATCCTGAATACCTTTTTCCTCAGGAAACACTCGTAGGCTCCTCTGTACCCCACAAGCCGGCTTCGCTGCGTGGGGCTGCTAACCGCCCCAGGGCCTGGTCGTCCTGAAAGGGTCCTGTTTTCCCTCCAGCTTCCCACAGATGGAGATGGGACAGGCTGAACTGTTTAAAAGGCACAGTGGTGGTGTGACCACGTACTGCCGGGCAGGGTGTCGCCATGCAGTCCCCTGCACACTCGCCCCTCCCTGGAGCATTTGCTTGGAAGCCGCACCTCACCTGGGAGCAGTGGCCCGGGAGGGACCCCAGCACATGGAAATCACAGCATCTCCCGCCTCTCCTTCCACTCTCCCCGGAAGTGCTTTGCCTGCCGTCTGGTGGTCACCAGCATGGTCTGAGCACCCCTTAGGTGTTTCACTAAGACACACTGTGTACAGGTGGGGTGGTCTGGGTTCTAGACAGATAGCCTGAGGTCAAAGCCAGGTCCAACCTGTCCACTAGCTGAGTGAGCTCAGGCAAACCCCAAAACCTCAGGGAGCCTCTTTCATCCGCTCTGAAATGGAACAGTCTCTGCCACCGACTGAATGTACGTCAGCCATGCCTCCAATAACTGTTCATCTCTTCCCTGCTCTACCTCTTCCTAAAGCAAAGCCAAGGAGCTGGTTTTTAGGGAACAAAGAGACGCAGCCGCTGCCTTGACAAGCTTCTAGTGGCTGGGAAGTTGGAGACCATGGCGCCATGAGCAGGAGAACGACAAGTGGTGTAGGAGGAAGGGCTGCCAGAATAGTGATCACAAGCCCCAGATCAGAGAAGCCACAGGGATGGCCAAGGGGAGACCATGACCACTGGGCCTCGCAAGGGAAGGTTCACGGGGGCTGGCCTGAGGTCACCCACAGCAGCTCTCTGGGGCTCTCGGAGCCAAACTGGACACACTGGACCCACACGGAACGAGCAAAGTTGAGCCATGGATCTCTAATAATGGAAGCCACAAGACTGAAAAGCGGGGGAGAACAGGACCCAAGGACAGGGCCTTGGGGACCTCAAAAAGTGGAAGCCTAGAGTAAGAGGAGGAACCCATCCCAATTCCACGTTTGCAGGCAACTTTTTTTTTAAGTATTTATTTGAGAGAGACAGATCACAAGAGAGAGCACAAGCGGGAAGGAGAGGGAGAAGCAGACGCCCTGCTGAGCAGAGTGCAGTGCAGGGGCACCGACTGAGCCCCCAGGCGCCCGCCACTTCATTATTTCGTGGCCTCCAGCTGAGACCTGCGCCATCACCAGGGCAGCCCCTCTTGGGCCGGGCTGCGACCCTGGACCTCCACCCTGCCGCCCCCCCACCTCTCCAGGTGGCCGTTATCTCCCTGCCTGCCAATCAGGCCTTTCCCCGACACCTGCGTATCCCACCCGCTCCCCGGCCCGCACGCACCGTGAGCTTGTTGGACTCCCAGCCAAGTTCCAGCGAGAGGGTGGCTCTCTCCTCCCACTCTTTCTCTTTAGACAGAACCCTGTCCTAACAGCTGCGGCTTCTCATGGCTTCATCCCAGGAGCTAGCCTCCCTCTGCTCCTGGGCTTGTCAGCCTGACCACTGCACATACAACTGCCCCAAGGTGAGTAACTCTGTCGCTGTTCCTAGAAGCGGCCCCCCAGGCTGTGGCCGGCTCAGAACCGGGTGGAGACGAAGATTTGGAGACCATCAGACTGGAGGTGAAGGAGAAGTTCTTCATCGACGTACGTAAATAGCTGTGTCTGGAGAGAGGGGTGTGCTCAGTTGGTACCCGATCACACAGAAACCCCACAAACCCTGACTAAGCAGTGCGCTCTGTGGCCGACGGAGCTGACATCCCTGAGCCCCCAGAATTCAGCTGCTCACGCCAGACCTGCCTTGTAACACAATCCCCACCCCTCCGCCCCGGGTGTTCATACACATGCACGCTTGAGACTGAGATGTTTCCCTTCCAGTCCCCTCTGCAAATCTTGTTTTCCCCAAAGTCACATGGCAAAGCAACTCTGGTCTAGCAAGCCTTCTATAGAAGTGTCGAGAACGTGTCACTTAGTCGAGGCTGCCATCCCTCCACGGCCAGCTGTCTGGCCTCTTGCCACTTGGCCTTCCTGATGGGGGGTCTGTGTGGCCTTGAAAATGTCCCTCCTCCCAGTTCTTCCCATCTTGGGACCAGTCACAGGAGTGGGTACCACGGGAGTTCACATTATTTCCTCACGACCCCCAGGAAACATGCTGAGGGCAGTGCGAGGAGGGGGGAGACACCTCTCACCCCCCCCCCCAGCCTCCCGGCCCTGCGGGCAGCTAGGGCTCACTCAGGGCCCTGGGAAGGATGGCCCGCAGCCTTGCCCCTCCTTGCCCACTTTCCCGGTAAACTGCACAGTTCCACGTGTCTCAGTAGACTCGCACTGAGCACAGTCAGTGTTGAGAGCGGGCTTCTAGTTTCCAGAGCCCACAGATAGTAGGAAACAACACTGAGGACAGAGAACCAGCTAGGTCCAGGACGACCAGAACTTAAGAGTTCTTACTCTGCCTGACACTGTTCTAGACATGTCCTGACAGACTGAACCTTCCAGTAACTCTGAGGGGCAATAGGTCCCATCCATAATCATCCCCATCTCACAGATGAGGAGACTGAGAAACAGAGAGGCAAAGCCAGTCGCCCAAGGCTGCACAGCGAAGCCGTGGCATGGCAGGTGCGTCAGGTGAGGCAGCGTGGCTCCAGAGCTGCTCCCTCTAACCGTGCCCTGTGCGGCCTGCCTTGTGGCCGTGGAGGAAGATACAAATAACCGCAAACCCACGACACAACCCTCCCCCCCACCGCCTCCGTCTGAGGAGGCCCAAACTACACTCCTGTTACACCATGCAGTCCAGGAAACGCCTGTGGTTTGGGCCCCATCCCCCCAAACCCTGCCCGATGGACTGGCTGGGTCTTTGATGACAAAGGTATTCCTGCCAACCCCCTTCATCACTGAGGTGTCGACCCCCAGGCGGGCTCTGGCTCCTTCCTCGTCCCTCCTGCACACTCCGCTTGCATGTGACCCCTGCTCAAGGGACCCTGTGCCTGCCCGGGGGCTGACAGGGACTTCTTTGTTCTTCCAGGACCTGCCCGACTTGGAAGATGCTGACACAGGGGAGTCTGCAGAAGGCCAGGACAAGGTCACCAACCCCTTCGTGCCCACAGCCAGCCTAATGTCACTGTCACTCTGGTCCTGTTAGAAAGCACAGCTCCATGCACGTCAGGCGCCCCTGCACCCCTGGGTCTCCTCTGCCAAGCAAGTGCAGAGCCGCTCACTCCCATCAGGTCTTACAATGATGCACCTGAGTCTTCCCGGACACATCTTCTGGCATTGATTTTTAATAACTGCTCACTGCATATACTTACCAGGGAACAATTTTTCTTTCTGAGATGGTCAGTGTTACTTTTTGGGATGCCGGTCCTGAAGAGGAGAGTGGATGAGACAGGATGGGGGGGGGGTTCTCCCACATGGACTGGCACTGCTGGGGCTTGGGTGCAAGGACAGTGTAAGACACCATCTCTGGGCAGGAGCTCACTGCCAAGGAAGCCCACAGTTCCTGCAGAACTGCTCTCCCAGGGGTCACATCCTAGTGGAGTGTACGGCAGCCCAACGGTGCTGGCATGGCAGGCGCAGAGTAGGTGAGGGGAGTGTGGCGGGCCCCCAACGGAGGGCCAGAGAGGAGCCCTGCTGGAGATCTCATCACTCCTTTGGGGGCTCTCGGGGACGGCTGGCCAAGGGGCATCGGTCCTGTGGGCTCATGTCCCAGGGGCAGGGTGTGGGGCTCCCTCAGGCCTTTCTTGTACACACAACAGAGTATTTTATGATCAATAAAAACGCAGCGCCGGCACTGGACATTTTACAGTGACTATCGTGAAAGCAATTTTCACACACCTTTTTTTCTCTTGACAGATGTGCTTTCCAAAGATCACAGCCATCTCGAGCTTGAGTGATGACAGTGACCCTGAACTGGACCACCCCTCGCTCTCAGTACCAGACCTCCCAGATGCCCTCTCAAACATATTCGCAATCCCCAGGGAGACATCAAGGAAAGCTGAGACACCCTTCACTGATATATGTAAAGCGGCAGCCGAGGGGGACTTGGAAATGCCAAGGGGAAGCACCAAGTCCCCACGCCCACTGATCCAGGAGCTCCCCGGCGAGCAAGCTTCAGGCCAGCCACTGATGCCCCCACTCCATCAGGACGCCTCACCACCCCCTCCCAGCGAGGACAGGGACAGGGACCTACTTCTGGCCTCTCCCTCAGGTAACGCCATCCTAATTTCAAACCACAGGGGCCCAGGCTTGGATGGAAGGAACTACCACTACCCAACCCTGGGGGGCCAGAAACCGACCAGCTGGAGAAGCTGCTCACAACAGACCCTGGGGACAGCTGTAGGTCATGTCCCTGCTCATGGCTGCTTGCTGGCCTGGGCCAAGAAGCCACATGGCCCACCCGCTCCTGGTCAGGCCGGCAGGCCTCAGCGGGGCTCCTGGGGCCACATGGGTCTCAAGGACCTGTGTTTTCACCTCCATCCATCTGATTCTCGGCCTCTCCAGACCCAGACTTGAGGGTACACACGCTCTGGTGACACCATGACAGGGAGTGTGGGACAAAATGAGGGTGACTGTCGGCCTGAGGGTAAAGGATGAGGTGAATGTTGCAGGGAAGGCAGGCCCACTGGGCGGGGGAGGCCGAGCGCCGGGCTGGGTGGGACAAGTCACAAGCTGACTGGTAGGCCTGGCCCGGCGCTGGGGGCCCACATACATGGCCAGGGAGAGGGACGTGAGGCAGTGTTCACAGGAAATGGGCAAACGGGGAGGGCTGCACTAAGGAACTCTCTGCCCAGCCCAACTTCAGGGCTACACAGAGCAGGAAGTGAGGGGCTGAGCACAGGTCCCGGGAACACAGCTACCTTCCTTCCTGACTCCTTAGGTGAAGTCACAGACGAGAATGAGGCACAGGCTGAGACGGAGCTCGCCAAGCCCGAGGCAGGAGAAAACCGGGAAGACATTGAATTTGGCTTGGACTGAACCTCAAGGTGGCCCTTCTGCCCCTAGGCTAACGGGGACAGAAAGCTGGCAGCTAGTGCCCCCCTCACCGTGGGTAGTCACCCCCCCTGGCTGGGCCCCCTTCCTTCCCAAGAGTCGCAGCTCCTCAAAGCGCTCGGCCCCGTCTGCTGACACCTGGGCAGGCATGTGCCAGCCGTGCTCCTGCTCTCAAAGCAGAATGCGACCTCCCCGGTGTCTGGGGCAGAAGTTGTGTAACTGAGCATTAGACCTTTTAGTATCCCCGTGAGTCCGCGTGTCATTGGGTTATTTCATATCCACGCGAGTCCTGTGCGGTTCCTCTCACCAGGTGCCCCAAGAAAAGCACTCTTCACGAGTGATGAGAAATCCAGATCGCATCCTGGTGTCTTGGGTGTCATTCCGAGGAGCTGGTTTCCCTACAGGGGAGCAAAGCCTTCCCCGGAGCCACAGGCTTCAGAGGAAGCGAATACAGGGGGCCCTGCCGGCCCCAGGAAGCCCACCCCCACTCCCCACCCCGTGCACTTGCCAAGTTTATTCAATCCCTCAACGCGGGTCCAAGTGTCTCCCCTACAGAACATCCGACACGGGAGACACTGCTGAACTAACACAGACCGAGCAGCCCAGCAGCCGAGGACTCCCCGCAAGCGTGGTGAGGAGCCGGCGCCCTTATGCCACCCCGGCGTCCTGGGGAGGGGGTGTGTGGCAGGCCCGGCTCCCGGGCAGCGCGGCCCACCATCTCCTGGAGGGAGTCCCCACGACGCAGCCCTTCTGGACGGGATCACTAGAGCTTTCTCAACATACCTTTTGGAATGATCTAGCAAAAGCATAAGCAGGAGAAACAACTATCCTGTTGTCCCCACTCCTCTGGAAGCAGAAAGGCCTGCACCCAGGGGACTCTTCTCTTTTTACTTCCCAGCTTCCAGCCACTGAAAGCACAGTGGGTCCAGGATGAAGGGCTCCGAGGGCTCCCCAGAAGTGGGGGAGCAGCCTCCCCGGGCCCTCAGAAGCCCATGCGGGGCTTCTTCCGCTGTGGCTGAGAGCCAGAGGGGACAGACGCCTGCTGCCTAGAGGGGGTGGCCCGGAGGCTGGGGGTCTGGGAGGACACAGCGGCACCTCTCAGGGTGGTCCTTCGTGGTGGCAGCTCAGCTGTGCCATCTTGGAGGGGCTTGGACCTGGAAGGCGTGGTCCGGAGGCTGGCGGTCTGGGAGAGGGGCGAGCAGACGCCTCGTGGGCTGTCCCCTTGGAGCGGCAGCTTGGCCATGTAGTCGCGGAGAGTCTGCTGCCGCTCTGAGGGGACACCCTGAGCCCACAGCTCCTGAGATGCCTCATGGGAGGGTGGGGTCACTGGAGGCCGAGGCCTGGCCTCAGGCGACGCCCGGTCTGGGCTGTGAGGGGGGCTGGTGGCATCTGAGAGGTCCAGGCGACCACTGAGCGAAGAGAAAGTACTGGACAGCTGAGTCCGCCGCTTGTGCCGCTTGGGCCGTCTCTCGGGCCCCGAGCTCCGGCCCTGCTGCCTCTCCCACCAGGCGGCCATGTGGCCTTCCCATGCCGCCTCCAAACGGGCGCTGAGCTCATCCTCAGGGCCTGGCTCGGGGGCGGGGGGCGGCTCCGCAGAAGGGAGTGAGCCCAGGTCCCTCTGCCGCAGCAGCCGCCCTTCCGCCATGGCCGCTCGGAGGCCCTCTGGTCCCTTTCGCTCCACATTTCTCTGGTTCATGCAGCCTAGCAGACGGCGGTGGGAAAAGGTGGGTGCCGCCCACACAGGGGGGGTCGGAGGCAACTCTAGCAGGGCCTTCAGCCACCGGCTGCAGCACGCAGTGGCCTGGGGAGTCCAGGAAGCTGTAGGGGCACGGAGGGAAGGCCCGGGGTCCTCCTGGAGGTGGAGGCGCTGGTGGAAGACATCCCCAGCTGCCGAGAGCTGGAAAAGTGACAGGATGGGCTCGGAAGCCGAGGATGAGACGGTGGCAGCCAGACCTGGAGACAGAAGCGACAGTGATGCCAAGGCCCAGCGGGGGTGCACCCGCCCCTCCCACCCCCAGACTCATTCCCCTGCCCCAGGGCACCTATGGTTGGCGCTTTCAGACGCTCCTGCAGCTGCCATTGACTCTTGGGCTCCAGCAGGGGGAACGCAGACAGGGAGTCGCCACTGGAAGGGAGAGACTGGGGGGGCCCCGCCAGGCGGGGTGCAGAGGCTCCGTCTCCTGGAGAAAGGCCAGACAGCTAAGTCCCTGCCCATCCTCCTGCCTGCCTCCCGCCCCGGCCCGGACTGACCTGCCACGTGCAGCAGCTGCAGGTGCCCGCCCTGGCCCCCCAGGAGCAGCGGCTGTGGGTGGCCGGGCCGCGGTGGGGGCAGCAGCTGGGCCCACAGGGGAGCCGAGGGGAGGCTGTGGCTCCACGTCAGCAAGGGCACCAAGGGGAGGCGCTCATCCACCAGGTAGAGCGAGAACTGGGGGCGGACAGGAAACAAGAAGCTAGACACAGGGCTG